>QLOI01001021.1:0-27978 GCA_003313605.1 Tuber umbilicatum
CCGTTAAGGTTTTCTCTCTTACATATTTGTTCTTCACTTTGCGTACGAAGAAAGCTTCGGTACGTCCGCATCCTTGGGATCCATCTTCCCACAGGGAGCACCCGTTACACAGGATTTGAAGAAATATTAACAATGTTGCAATATTTCTTGATAGTACGTGGATTTTGACTGGTGATTTTCTCAGGAGAGAGTAAGGTAAGACTAAGCTTGGGTAGAATTTGTGAATGAGGAGGGGGAGGAATAAGAGTCTTAGAATTAGTACATTCACTTGTAGGTTGAGTATAAGAAGGATTTGATGGAGATGACTTTACTTGATTAAAGGATTGAATTGACAAAGTTGAATGAGAACTTGGCTGTTCAGTATCTGAGAATTGACTTGATTTGTTGATCGGGGGTAGAGTCAGATATTTCAGAGTTAGGAATAGGTTTTCGTTGAGAGCCATGTCGATGAGAGGGCATTGAAGCGATATGTGAACACTTAATAGTGAAACAGAGTGGGATTTCTTCCTGCGAGTTATAAGATGTGTTTCCTTAAATTCCTCACCAAGATTGCTAACAGTAGGGGACTTGTGTAACAGGGGCTCCCTGTAGGAAGATGGATCCTACGGATGCGGCTGTATGCAAGCTTTCTTCGTATACAAAATGAAGAACAAGTATGTAAGAGAAAAAACCTTAATGGTGAAACTCAATATTGTTAAGCTGCAGCTTTACTCAATAAGTTCTCGAGAGGGTAGTTGATCGTCTTAGGAGAAGAGGTCTCGCATATACTTAAGTAGAATTATATTGCGAGCTCCTCTCCATCACTCCTAAGCTCACCACCATCGCGAGCACGCCCATCTCCTCCGGGCCTTGGGCTAAAATCTTTCCGAATGTTAGCCGGCTCTGCTAGTTCATTATCCGGCGTAAAGTGTTCATGCAGCATTCTGATACATACATCCGGCTGCAGGAGAAAACTCTTCACATCGTTGTCCTGTTAGTGGCGAACCAACAGGTTACTGATAAGCTTGTCTAATATCGATCTCACTGTCCCATACGTATTCGTCTATGCAAGTGCTGTAGACTACCACTCATTGGTATTACCTCATTCTACAAGTCTATCGTCTTCTACTGTCTTCGACACGATAGCTTGGTCTACAGACACCTGTGATGAGGTACTTAAGCCATTGGCTTGCAAGGGCGCTACCCGCAGCCATTGACGTTTAAGCACGTCTACCAAGACAAGACTACTACGATCTCGAGTGCGTTAACAACCTCCAGACATCTTGCAGTCTTTCGGGAACATGTGGGAGTCGAAGGTCTACTACTTATCCGGAGGCCTTCCCGTCTTCCAGTATATCTTACATCCTACCTCGGTAGGCTTATAAGTATCAGTAGCATATGCACTCAAGAATAACCTTTCGTGTAACCATTCGAACTTCCCATGCCCCATCATATATCCTGCGAACAGCTTCCGGTTAACTGGACGGCAACAACGTATACGGTATTACACCGCCGTCTTCAATCATTGGCTTTTACTAGTAAACTAGCAACTTCCCTTCAGTTGGCCAATGACGCATTGTCTGTACAACGGGGCCAGAGGGGGGTGTTGGTCTCAGATTTTCCAATGATTGTCCAAGGCATGATTTTCTCCGGTTCGTAGCTCGACAATGGATTACCCGATTGAGCCCAGATTCGAACCTTCTATATAATCTCATGTAACAAACATTCCTATTACTTTTCCGAAACTTCGCGTAACCTTTTACACTCAAGGTAGGGTAACTCCTATTCAAAAGTTGGGTAACCGCTTCAGCAAAGTAGGCTAACTGTACTCCCTAAGGTAGGGTAACTTGCTGGAACTCTCGGAGACCTCCCGAACTAGCAGTATAAATTTTCCCTACCCAACTGGTATATCTTTCTAGTTCGCAGTCTAAGTATTACCATTTGCTTAGTCCACATGGTAACCCTTTGGTAGAGTTACTAGACTAGCCTAACTGTAACTCTTCCGGGTTCCGGCATGGAATAAGACTAAGTCTACTGTAAGATCCAGCAGGGTCGTTACAACTTGTTGTCAGAAGAAGATGAATTGTCTCAAAACCGAATATGAATAGCATAAGCCATTTTGATAGGCTCAGAGGGAAGCTTTTCTCCTTTTCCAATCAAGATAGATTTGCTGGATGAGTTTGCTGTCTTAGGACTTTTCACTAAACAAAGAAGCTCTGCTACTGTACCTGGACCAAGAAGTTCATTTGCCCCTGGCTGAATATTACCTCCTTCCCAGTAGCCGACACAAAGGGGAATATGCGGATATATTTCAAAATCCTGAATCTTAGGAAAAGAACGCCACACAGGATGAGTATGAACTTCTCCATGAAGATATTGTTGCCAATCCATAATGGAATCAGACTTATCATAATGCTTAATCATTGGATATCCATGACGTATTGGTGTACTTGTTCCTTTTTTATGAAAAAAAAGAGAAAGTTGTTTCGTATAAATCGTGGGAGCTGGAGAAGAGGAGGATGCAGATGGAGGAGCAAGGGATATTGTATTATAACGGTTTGGGAATGAGGTTTGTGAAGAAATATTACGTGTTGAATCAACACGTTGACGAAAGGTTCTAACTTGATCTGAAATATGCTGACATGAGAATAGGATTTGATGAGAGGTTATGGGAAGAGAAGTACTGGATGATGGATTGGAGGTGAGCGAGGTTCTCTGAAAGCCTAAATAAATGGTAAATATTAGCATACTATTAGGATAATAAAAATGATAGTAGAATCAAAGATATTATAAAAAAAGAGTAGAGAAAAGTTAATACCTGTTGAGGGTTGACTAGATACGATCTGAAGATCATCATTAATATGATATTCAAAGTGAACATCTAGTGGATACTGACAGCAAACACAAATATCCGGTCTTCCACTTAGGGGGGGATAATAGGTACATGAACATTGATCAACAAAGCAAGATAACGTGACTGGAGAAAAAGAATACGGAAGAGAAGGTAAAATTTGTGAAATAAAAGATTTAGGATAGAAAAGAATTAAAGTTTTAATAGTAAGATAATCAAGGTAGAGTTAAAATTGAAAAAATGAAAAACAAGTTGGAAAAGCGAAATAATATATAGAAAAAAAGAATACGGGAAAAATAATTAAAAGTAGTATGGGTTAGATAGTAAGAGACTAAGAAAAGTTAAGAAGAAATCCATCTTCAGTTTCACTTAAGGGAGATGGTGAATGGGAAGAAATTACATCGAGTGGTATATTCGGATAGTTAGTAGTTAATAGCTCATTTGATAAAGTATTCTGAGAACTCTCACCGGCATTAGCAGTAGACTGAGTATGCAAAGCAGCTATATTTTCAGGATTCATTAGAATATCACCCGATATATTATCGCGGTTCTGATTGATTTCAGCCTGTAAGTTATTATCATATGAGTATGATGTAGGAAGATTTGCCTTAAGTAAAAATGTAAAATAGAGAAAAATTGTTTCTGCCGGTAGATAAGATTCTAGATTATATACCGCAACTTCAGACTCTAAAGTTGATAAAAGTCCCTTATCAACAGGTTTCTTGAAATCGGTCGCATTAAGTGAATAAAAGTACATTTCAAAAGGCTTCCCTGTTGGCAGATAATGGTCCTGTTTTGGTTGTTTCCTAATAGAATGTGAGTTATGAACTTCAACAAAGTTGAGAATATGAGAGCGAATAATTTCCATATATATAAATTGAAGACACGATTTATCAATATCACTGCCATCAAATAATCCCTCACTTTCAAGTTGTACAAAATAAATTTTCCATTCCTGTGTTTGTCCTTCTGTTAAAATATTCCACCATGTCTCAATTCTTTGATTTTTAGTAGATTTTCCACAGGAATAGGCATGAGAAAATGAGAGATTTGCATGATTTGCATGATGAAGTAGAAGATGTGACTCCGCAAGTAAAACAGTTTCTGTCCTTACAGATATTCAGAATATTAATCATGATAGTTAAGAGAATAAGATAAGGTATTGTTACAGGTAACCAACTCAGAGCTCAGTAGAGTATGGTTAGGCGTATAAGGTATTCGATAACGGTGTAATGCCAGGAAGGCCTTGTAATAATAATAATCGCTAATACTCGGTTCGCTAAAACTACTAAGAGTATGAAGTATAGATAATAACTTGTTATATTGATAAGATCTCTTCTCCATTGCTGTCTGTCTAATAGCTGAGGAGGAATTCTTATATTCATATCCCGCGTGAGTTTCCGCGGCCAATACATCTAATACCTATGCTAACTAAGTACCTACAAAACATTTGTACAACTAATATTTTATCAACCTGAGTGCAAACACTCGTAGACCCGGAATATTTTCTTGCTTCTGGTCGTTCAGCTTTATTTTAACTTCGTATTCCTAGGGGTGTGCAAGACTCTGCCAGTCGGAAGTTAAGGATGCTTTTGCTATATGAACTTAGTCTGGGTATGCCGCCCAAATGCGAACATCCCAGTCATTCCTCTGTTATTGAGATGATCAGACTCAATATCTGACAATGGTGACAACACAGAGGCATGACTGCATTGTCTTCTCGTAGAGTTGGTAGGCTTAGTGCTCTATCGCTTCTTTGATTTGCCAAGCGAGAATGGCTTACAGCTACATCTTCTTAACTCCCGTCCGTTCTAGCAGACCTATGACTATTCGTAGGCGGCCAACGTGAAGCATTACGATTTTCTGATTCAGTAGGTGTTTCCGCTCACCCCGATATCATTGTATCATATACTGGATTCCAGTTGTATGAGTGGTGCACACTACCCCTCTCATATATTCTGCGAACAGCTTCCGGTCGGACAGACAGTGACGTCCAGGCCCTACATCGGGGCCAGAGAGGGGTGTTAGAATTCCATATGTCTAACAGGTATTTAGAAGAAACCAAAGAGATATTTACCTTTAGCAGACGGTATAACTTGTGGAATGTGCATAGTACTTCAAATAAAGCGTAAATATTGCTTATTAATAAAAACAGCAGTTCAATTAAAAATAGCAACATAGCACCAAACCACATAACGTGAATAGGCATCTATTGCATCATATATTTCAAATCCAAATCTTGATAGCTTATCATGACCATCAATAGAAATTACGCGGTTTGGACCTTGTATGTTAAACTCGTTACAACTCCTGCTTTTTCCAATTGCTTTTTCTCGAGATTCAACACCTTGAGGATCAAGAAGCTGTAGCGCATTGCGTACTTGATGTCTATTAAAGTTAATAAATACAACTTGTATAGCTAGATTTAGAAATATTAGTTATTGCACTAGTAAAAGTAAAACTTACTGTGATATAAAAACTTCAGTTCTGCGAATATGTGCTAAAGTATATGTTCAACCATAGCGAATTGACTGTCCTGAAATTAAATGTTCCTGATCCTTAAGTTGAGCGTCTTCAGTAGCTTTTGTACGTGCTTCAAGAGAATTGCTAGTTCCCATAAGAAATCGTAAAGTAGGATGAAGGTGAAGATTGCGTAGTTGTATAGGAGAAAGATGCCATCCCTCCTGACCTAGACATTGAATCATAGTAGTTGAGGACATATTTTTTACCCAAAATGAACAAACTCTGTTAACCAATTCTAAATTCTTATAAAGTGGAACTTGTCGTTTGGTAAAACTCCATTTAAGAAATTTATCCTTATATGCACGATGACTATGATAAGAAAAGAAGTATTAGATAAGTAAAATTTTAATATTTTAACAGGAAGAAACATATAGAGATCAAAATTAAGAATACATTACCTTGGAGTAAAGTTATGTTCATCCTCCATATAAAGGCGTACCTGATTTAATGATTTATTTTCTGTCATATAAAGATCATAGAGTTGTTTGTAGTGGGGTTCCCAGTTATATCGAGGCATATGGAAGAAAATATAAAGGCTGAGAAGATTGTATGATGTGTTAGAAGAACAAACCGAGAGAAGAGAGAGAGAATTTTAAACAAGTTGATGAGAAGAAAAAAAAGAGGAAAAGAGGAGAAGGAGTAATAAGAAAGATAGTAGTTAGATATACTATATTTAATAATTATAAGATATTTTATAAGAAATAATAAGTAGCAGAAAGAGAAATTATCATAGATAATACAAGTTAGAATAGTCTAGGAGGACACCATCAGGAATATTTCTTGATGCTGTAATTCAGGACTTTTTCTTTACAGAAATATGACATAGAAAAAATAATAAAATTCTAGATAACGATAAAAATAGTGGTAAAAAAAATGAAAAAATAGTTGAAAACTAGAATAAGGAAACAAATAGGAGAGTTATAGTAGCAGATAATCAGTATAAAGAAAGAAAATAATTAGAGAAAAATACTATGTATGTTAGTTAACAATTTCAGCATCCCTATCCTTATGCTTTTTCCAATCAATAGCACTCTTATGACAGAACATATCAATTGAATGTCTTTTACCGCTAGTAATCTCTGAAACTCCATGTACTATAACAGCACCCATAAATATAAGACAATCACCTGGACGTACCTCATAAAGAACTCTTGTCTGCCAAAAAATCAAGGTACTACCACCAAAGTCACCCCATGGAAGTACAGCATTATTCCTGTAATTGATATTCTTTCAATCATTATGAGTCTCTAAATTAGTTCCATTAGAACCCATGTGCTCATTGATTGCTACACCATGCCATGCACCAGCCATTTGGGTAAAGTTTTCAGGAAGATATCAATCGTTGCTGGTAAATGTAGTGTACATATCGGGGTTGATCATGCGAAGATTATGAGAGATATAATCAAAAAGCTCCTTATTAGCGTCAAGCCAGGTTTGGGAGGCAGGAAGGTCGTAGCGATATTCACTGCTTTGCATGATGGTTTGACTATAGTCAGCCCAGAGAGTGTAGTGGCAATGAGGAAAGTTGCCGCGAATCGTATCGTTGACATGACTGGAAGGTAAAAGCTGATGACTATCTCTCAAGGTATTTAAGAGATGTTCTGGATACCGGAATCGGTAGGCAAGAATATTGCTGTTATTGTCCTTAAGACAATGGTGGATGTTATCGGGACTAGAGTGAACGAAGCAAAAAGTGGAGACAAGCTCGGGTTTGTGAACAGGAAGGGTGCGAGTATTTTTGAGTTGTTTTAAATTGTTAAAATTGAGAGGGCTGTAGAGGGTCTGAATGCCGGCCTGTTTGTTGTTCCATCTTTCAAGCATGCGATGAACTCCATGATGTTTAGAGTGGAGAAATTTATCATGATTGAAGGTATGAGACTGAAGAAAATGGTTTAAGCGAGACTCATCGGTAGAATCATATGTTTCAGCAACTGAGGTAGTTGATATACAGTCAGAGGAATGAGTGGAAATTGGAGAAGACATATTTTATGAAAAATAAAAATGTTAAATGTAAAAAAAAAGGTTGTAATTGATTATGAGAAGAGTGTAATGGTAAACGAAGATGGAAGGGAAGGAAGAACGAGGATGGAAAGAAAATAGAGGGAAGGGAGAAAAAATACTAGAAGTAGGAGTTTTAATAAACATTAATTACTAATAGATGACTAAGCATATAGAATTTTTTTAAAAAAAGGTCGACTTATGGTGCACCAGGAAAGTATGGAGATCCTTATTAAGAACTACTATGCTAGACAATAGTAGGGTAGAAATATTTATAAATAATTTAGTGGAGGTTTTTGTTTTTGTTTTATTTTTTTGCTGAGGTGATACAGGCAGCCTAGCCGCCCAACCCCCCACATGACCCTACTTTCCAGTGCGCCAGATATTCAATTCCTGAGACAGGATTTGAACTCATGACCTTGCAGCCAAAAGTAAGGGGCCAACTTACTTTTAACCACTAGACCATAAGCAGATGTTGTCCGATTTTATTGATTGTGTCTCTTAGAGGCACCCTACCAACCACCTAAATAATAGGTTTATTATTATTTTATTTCTATTTATTTATATTATTTTATTTCTATTTATTTATATTATTTTATTTCTATTTATTTATATTATTTTATTTCTATTTATTTATATTATTTTATTTCTATTTATTTATATTATTTTATTTCTATTTATTTATTTATTTATTTATTTATTTATTTATTTATTTATTTATTTATTTATTTATTTATTTATTTATTTATTTATTTATTTATTTATTTACTTTTTCTTCCATTTCTGACTTTCGTTGTTGGTTGTCAAGTTGAGAAAATCGCAAACTGCCCTCCACGTACGTTTGACCCGCCGTAGGCAGTGCTTTTACGAGGTATATTTTAGTAATCTAGGCTGCTTGTTCTGGAAGTCTGATGAGGGCCAAACTCTAAGACAGCACTTGATGCCGGTTTCCTAAGCTTGTGCCTTGTGCTATGACATAAAATTTGTATTAAGTCTCCGAATATCACTAATTGGTAAAAGCAGCTGTTAATTAAATTTGCTAGTATTATACAGCGTTGCTACGACCCAGGTGCTACCGGTATGACCAATGCAGGCTGTTGGACAAAAACTTCGAAGATCGTAGCTTTTTGATAAGGTCTGATTAAATAGAACGTTATATCTCTCCCTGCCTAGCCTTTACCGTAAAGGTTTGCCATAAAGCTAGGTTGTCTCTTGAGGGATGTTATTGTGGTCCTTGATACCGTAGGTTTTTGGATGACCTGTGGCAGCCCGCAGGGTTGCATTTTCATTGGAAGCTCCTTGAAGCCGGGTAACCATATTTCTACCTCAAGCGGAAAAAGGTTCAGAAGGCCAACTTGACATTAAATCAGCTTCTCGTTTGCGTCTTCCCTACCCCTATTCCTTTATTTCGTGACAACCCAACAGCCGACTATGCTTCCTTCAATAGCTTCTCCATTGGCCTTACTACTCGCAGCATCGTATGTGCTTCCAAGCTTTGGACTGTTTTTCTACATCG
The DNA here is from genome assembly GCA_003313605.1 of Tuber umbilicatum. NCBI lineage: Eukaryota > Fungi > Ascomycota > Pezizomycetes > Pezizales > Tuberaceae > Tuber > Tuber umbilicatum. The sequence goes on from QLOI01001021.1 coordinate 8,868, forward strand.
ACGGAGTTACGCCAAAGTGTTTTTTTGAGGAGCTGCCAAAGGACACTCTGGTTGTTGGTGGGTGACAATTTCCCCTGGGACTATTCACATTTGCGGAACAGTATCCAATTATTGGGAAGGATAGACCGCCATTGGGGAGATATGGGAAAGGGGTGTGTGCAGACTTAGCGGTTAGCTAACGGAGACATGGATAGGTCAATACACCGCCGAGGAGTATAACTCAAATGCCCAAGCATATCAGAACAGCCCTCAACTTGCTATTCAAATCACTGTCGATGTATTTAGACCTACGTATCTTGCAAGAGTGAAGTGGCACGTCCCTAATCTGGCTTTAGGAAACTTTCGACAATGATCATCGTGTCGTAAACCAGAAAGGATCTTCCTCCGGGAGATTTACCTTCACTGCTGGTGATTCCGGCGAGCACCGTCTTTGTTTCTGGGCTTCGCATGCTACCAGCGGTGGCTGGTTTTCAAACACTCCGGAACCTGTGAAACTTACACTCGACTTAGCAATCGGCGAGACCAGCGAAATCGAGAGCAAAGACAAGGAAAAGTTAGCGGATATTGTGCAGAGAGTCAAGGACTTGAACTCTAGGCTTCAAGATATTCGGAGAGAACAGGTTTTCCAGAGGGTAGGATACTATTATACGTTGACCAGATATAGCCCAGGTGCTGATCGCTCACTCAATGTAGGAACGTGAGGCTGAGTTCAGGGATCAATCCGAGTCCACCAACGCTCGTGTCGTCCGATGGACATTAATCCAGCTTGCTCTCCTTGGTGTCACCTGCGCTTGGCAATTATCTCACCTGAGGGCTTTCTTTATCAAACAAAAGCTCACTTAGTCCTTGACTCCCACAGGGCGCCATTGTCATTTATTGACTGTCACTTCTTTCTCATTCCCCGAATGATATTAAATTTACTATTATATTTTTTGATCATGGTGTAGGGAAGCGCTTATGGGACATTTTCGACTTTGTATTTGTGTTACTGTTTCCTTTGTCTCTTATAAAATAAGCTTTCTTTTATTTATTTTTTACCCACGACGAGGAAAAGCGTCGCAATTCACCTTTTTTTATCAAGAATAGTGGGTCGGTCGCTAGTGAAACAGGGCATCCCGGAATAAGTCCTTTTGAAATATGAACGTTGGGAGGTCGATGCGATCAAAATTCATGCCGGAATTGCGGGGCCATGGAAGAGGAACGATTACGATACTTGGCCGTTTACAGTATCCGGACGCCTTGAATTGATTAGTACCTGGCTTGGCACTGCAGCGTCTGGACACTTGACAAACGGCTGAGTATGATACTTTGCCGCACCAAGGTGCGCTCTCAAGCTAGGTAGCATAGTGGCTCGTGGTTCATGCATGCCCCGACTCTCGAGAATTTGTGAACTGCTGACATTAAGAGTTAGGTTAAAGGTGGGGGTGTCGTGTGCATTGGCCGCAAATACGTACTGTACTCTCTCTGAAGTGTTGGAAAAGGATAAACGTTCCAGGATACCGTTAGTGATGCACTATCCATCTCTGAAGGAGGCGGATTAGTACAGTGTTATGATGGATTTCACGGATGGAACTCAAAGTGGCTATGGTGGTCTCTCCCCATTGGTCACGGGGCTGAATTTGGAGCCCTTCCCAAGGGCCAGTTTGTTCATTGAGGGAATGCTGGTACCGATTCAAGCACTCCAAGCGGCGCTGTAGTACCTGGGTTGGCGGCACTTCTACACCCTGTGAATAGCATTCGAAACTCGAATACTATGAGAATACTCTAGCTTGCGGGCGTAAAGCCGTCTTCCCCCGGTTCCCACAATGGATGATTTCACATCAGACTGACAGCATTGCATATTGTGTTGCTCCTTGAGTAGAGCGCAGTGCAGGCATGAGGAGGCATAAAGCTATGTTAAAGGCGCTGTTCTATTCTCAGTATTTTTCAGATTTTACACGATTTAGACAGCGCGCTGATATTATACGCACTAGCCCGTGACATTCTGGCCATTGAGGGCACATAAATCTCCGCAGTAAAGTCCGGTGTCAAGGTTAGTGTCAGATGCCGTAGTGGGATAAACGCCATTTACTATCAAGACAGTTTTCTGGGTGCACCACCAGTACTCTCCGTGTATCCGTTTATCGTATCTTGGGTTGCGTACTACAACAATCAGGCAGGGAGATATGCGGCACACAAATCAATAAGGTCATGATCTTGATGATTTGGACTGACCAGACATTCCATTTCGAGAATTTCACCCAGTGGCACTTGGGGGGGTTGTTGGAATTCAGACACTTCCCCCCATTTTGCGAGCTGTCATCACCTAGAGGTGTGGGGACCAGGCGGGAAAATAATAATCTCAAACCATTGACTAAAGCCGGCTTTTGGTGTCCTAGCAGGTATAAATAGTACTCAGTAAATCTGATGCCTCATGTAGCCCGTTCTCAGATCATCGCCGGGAAATAAAAAGAACTTAGCCCTCAGGTTTTCTGCTTTATGCTCCTCCCCCAACTCCAAGCTATCGTTAAGTTTGAACTCCATCCCCCGAAGTCTAGTGCTACTCTCGGGCATGCCCAGGCCAGGTGAGGTTCTCGGAGTGCAAGCATGTTGACATATCACAGACAATCGTATCCGCCCAAACCTAAACCACAATCCACAACGCTAAAATCCTTCCTAATCCGAAAATGTAGGTTCCCGAGTGATGGGATGCGGGCAGGGAAACGGCTGAGACGAAGGCTATGATGACCACATTCGGGCCGGGGCTTGTATTGGAGAGAAATTATCCCCCCATTTCTCACACTGTTGGCTGGTGAATGCTGATAGGGAGTATTTTTTAGCTATGAGGAAACTCCACTGCGTCATGGCACTCTTGTCAGGAATTACAGGTGCATTGTTAGTGTTCCGGAGGGCTATGGTAATGACCGTCAAGTTCTGGATCACGAGGCCTAGAGGTGAGAATGTGTTTTTGAAGATTCAGCGGAGGGGAGTTTAAGAGGGTTTTTCCTTGGCTTTTGGTCTATTTTGAGAAGTCTGGGCAAATATTTTTGTTGGTTTAGCCTAGGTTTTTGAGTCAGGTATTCTCACTCGATCGGTATTTTTGTAGTTGTTGCCGGATTTTCCTTTATGCTCTCAAGGGCATTGTTCAGGATATTTCTCTCGGGCGTCAGGCTTAGTTGTTGATTGTTCTTGCTCTCCTTGCTCTTGTTCCTCTTGCATATATCTTGGGGGGTGGGGGGGGGTGGGGCGCGGATTTAGAAAAAAAAGCACGAGCAATTCACTCAGATATTCACACACTTGCCGTGGCATGATAATCCAATTAAACAAAGGCGGGTATCACCAGTAATAAAAAACAACTTTCCTTTACTTCCTTGCTTGTTTCCTCCCTGCTTCCTTTCTATTCACAATACCGGTCGACAAACAGACCGACCGACCGAACAAAAAACAGATGGCAAAGCGAACAAAGTAGGTCGAAAATTTCTAAACCGCGATCCAGATAACCGAAATAACGACATCAAGACCTTTCCCACAACACCCGATTAGCCCAGTGCATACTTTGTTGCTGCCAGCACTACCAACATCGCGACCACCGCTACCAGCAGTTTTCAAGCAATGCTGGGGAGCAATACCTCTAGTCTCATACTTGAAACTCCACATCCCGTCCTTCTCGTTATTCCAGTAGGCGCCGCAGGCGCTGTGCATTCCGCGTCTGCCAACACCGGTGTTCTCATTGCTGGCGCGGCCGGAGGTGAGTTCGCTGCCGACGGCGGGGGAGACGGGAGAGGTGGGGTCTTGGGGGGTGGGGGTAGTAGCGGTGGCAGAGGGGGTACTGGTAGGAGTGGAGGCGGTGAGGTGGTTGGAGTTGCGCTGAGCCATGTGCTGGATGATGGTGCTGTTCACGGAGAATTTGTAGGGAGAGGAACCAGGCCCTGCGCCAGTGGGGGTGGATTCAGAGATTAAGGTGCGGAGAATGTGGTTCTAGTTATCGCTTGAACGTTAGCTATAAAGAAGATAATTATGTGGGGGGAGGGGAGGACGATGATGGTGTTGTTCCATCCCTCGGTACGGGAATGGTCGTAGACTTCGACTTTTTCGAGAGCTGCGAAGCACGCCTTTTAGCCATTTATTAGCTTTCTTTTCTCTTTACTTTCCTTCCTCGGGAGAAGGTGGGAAGGGAAGAAGGGTGGTATACATCGTTGGCGATTTGCTTCAATCTCTGTAGTGGGACGGGCTAGTTCACTCATTTTAGTACTTGGCATCTTGTACTCCAGACCGAAGCAGTAGAAGACCATTGTGACTTACCGAATTAGCCCCGGTGGGGTGAGGAAACCTGGATTCGGACATCTTCAAAGACTAGAGCAGATGGTGTTTGTGGTAAAGTTGGTGTGTGTGAAGGGAGGAGAGGTGTGGTGAAGGTAGGAAGAAAGGAGGAGAGAGGCAAAGGGGAGGTGGATATAAATATTGATTGGCGAGGTGCCAAAGCTGGAGGGCAAGCTGCCTCACGTGTAAGGCTAGTTAGGTTAGACTAGGACAGGCACGATCCTCATCGCTAAATAGTGGGGTGCGGGTGGGGTTGCAGGGAGCAGAGTGGTGAATGAATCAGAGCGGCGCCGCTGTGTTGTGGCGTTTCCCACTTTTGGTACTCCAGCACCGCCACCAGACAGATAACATACCAAAATAAGGAGTTTTCCGTATTAATATCGGCTTGGATTTTGGCGCTGCGGTGATAATTTCGTACACTGGCCTTATTGCTTCTCCACTTTACCTCTCCACCTTTTGGGGATATAGATATCATTTCCGCCCTACCAGCTATTGTGAGTAGGGCTTAGATTTTCTTGTTGCCACACCGAAAAATTCCTGTCAGGCGTGGTATTGGAAGGTACTTTCAAAGGAAGCGGTTATTGATGGAGACCCATTGACAAAAGCTTTGTGAAATATATGCGGGTGGTTCTCGGAGGTAATTGAAGCCATCTATGGAATTTCTTGAATTTTAAATATTTTTGCAGGGTTGATGATTATTCCGAATACCGTATTTACTCGTCAGATCCAGTATCGTAATTCCCAACAGAAGTCACTGTCTAAGCTGCAATGGGCTTAACAGAGCAGGTTAACAAAATCACGAATAGTAAATACGGTGCCCCAGCTTCTTGGTGGTTAGGGCCGAATAAATTTATATTACAGTAAAGGTCTCCGATGCCACGGATCCCGATCATAAATCCCTCCAATGCCACGACACCCCTCCAATGCCCCGGCTTATCAAGTAGTAAGAATGATGATCAGATAAAGTAAAGTGATTAACAGAAATTAAAAATTTTCTCTCGCCGGTTCCGATCGACAAGACTCCAAGACTATGAGCAAGCCACCCGACATCCAAGGCAAAAGAACCAACGGGTACCTATTTCTCTAGACGACTTTAATTGCTATACGACTATCACGCCGGGCAATGTCTGCACTACAACAATTGCCAAGCGGGCCTGCACTTGGGCAGTTATTTGACAATTTCGAGGAGCTGAAGGAATTAATTGAAGATTGGTCTATCAAAGAAAAGTTTTTGTACATGATTGGAGATAAGGATCACAGCCATGTGATCTACAAATGTGTTGTCCTACACTGCGAGTGGAGGGTCCAGCATTTTTAACTCTAAATTTTTAATTTTTTAATTTAATTGCCATTGTATCTGATCATCTTTCTCACTACTTGATAAGCCGGGGCATTAGAGGGATGTCGTGGCATTGAAGGGATTTATGATCGAGATCCGTGGCATCGGAGACCTTTACTGTTTATATTAAGGTGGGGGGAATGCCGTTGTTCTACGTTTTTCTGCTATGGTCTGGCCGTGCCAAGGTTCCCGTCACTTTGAAAGACGTGAGGAACAGTTCCACATGACTTTATTAAGCTAGAGTAGAATCATTTATGATTGGGTGCCTAACATCAAGCAACAAAAGTATCTGAATCTTTTGTTTCTTATTCCTTTCTTTATAGCCTTTCTCATTTGCTTAGAAATTTCTTTCCATTGCTTTTTAACCTTGTCTTCAGCAGTTTTAGTCACAATCTCAAGTAAGTGCTGAGCCTTCTGGACCTTTTCTTTAATACTATCCTGTTGCTTTTGGTGCACCATTCCCTGAACTTCATCAACAGAGATGCTACCACTCTTTTGAAGTGACTTCCGGCTGTGTTTCCTCCAAGTTGTGCAAGCAAGTTCTGCAGCTTTAGTGTTAGTAAGGTCCTCTAATGCTTGTACACCATAGTGCACCTGTGCAAGGCTACTCTTTATAAACATCTGGAGACTCTTATCAGCTGACGGGGAAAGTTCACCAAGGCCTGATGTGAGGAAAACAGCTTGTTGCTTCAGAGTTCAGATTATTTGTGGAGTTTTAGGTGTGGGTTCTGGTTGTGCAGAGGGGGTAGTGAGTTGGGAGGGTGTTGCTCAGTCATGCTTAATTAGCTTTTCAAGCATGATATTTGGATTGAATGGAATCAATCCTGTTTTCTTGAATGCTGATAGAATAGTTATAGGCTTGAATGTAAGGGAAAGAATTGAATTAAGAGCATTTAAAAATTCAATTTTATTGAACTTGGAACATCCTATTTGTATAGCAGAGTCTACTACTTGTGCATGGGAATGCTTATATGGCTGGAACACAACAATGTCTAATGCTTGAAGTGGGTGAGTGCTGTAAGGAGGGAAGAAAAAAGCACGATTTTGTGATCATCACAGAATTGTATAAACTCCCTAGTACAGTGTGAATTGTGCCTATCAAGAAGTAGGAGTCGCCAGGTGCCTTGTTGCTGGTGGTGAGAATAATCTGTAAAATGTGCAAGCCAATCCATCACTCGCTCATCATTTGAATAGCTAGTTACTGTAGCCCTAACCAAGAAATTGCCTGGAAGATCAGTCTGAAGATACCAATCTTCCATGTGAAGTACTCCTGGTATAATCAATATCCGGGGAAGTACAGTGCCATCACTACTAATCATTTTGATATTGGTAACTAGTTCTCAATTACATGAACTAGCAATATACATCGGACGAGTCGCCTCACAAGTAATGATCCATTGATCCTTTCCAATACCAATCTGAAATCTTATCTCATCAACATTATAAGTATCAGCAATGAGGATTCCCTTCTCTTCTCTTAGAGCCTGGTACTGTGCAAACCCGTTACTAAGATCATCTCTGTTGTGGGCTCTCTTATGATTGATATCTAAAGTCTTCTGTTTTCAGATATTGTATTATGGATGTAAGGCAAGGAACTGCAGAGTCTATTTATTGCTAACACATGGAACGGAGGATAGTGGGTTCTGAGTTACGGTGATAGTAGTTCTTGGATTGGTGGTTGCTGGATCAGAGATGAATTGGTCGAAAGTCACCGGAGCTGAATATGATCTTGCAAGGATTGAGTTTGCATATTTGCTGATGAGATGATACTAAGGTAGGATTCCAATACTGTCTACGCTATTTAAGAACTGACATAAACCTGGTTCTTGATCCGGCGTGAGTTTTTGATTTAGTCCGAGTTATTCCTGGCAAGACTGGCATCCTTTCCAGCGACCACGAAGATGCTCTTTTGGAATATGAAACTTACTTGAACACCAGTGACGTTGGGATTTTCCTCACTATTGAGTCTTTCAATTGCTTGTTATACTTGGGATTTGATATCAGAGTAACTTTCGGCAGACATGATATGGTGATATGGATATATGGTTTTTGAAAGTATAGAATTACTATGTTGTCAGAAAAGTCACGTTAAGCTGTCCCTTATATTAAACTATCCAGCACTGTGTAGGAGTTCTATCAATCTTTGCAAGTCGCCTAGTGTCTTTCAAAGTAATGGGAACCTTGGCACAGTTACAGTACTATATGAGTATAGACTCCTGCAGCTAACAGACTCCTCAACCTAACAAGTCCACCCAGTGCTACCTACAAATACAATGTACAATAACTCAACCACATACTTGTACAACCCTTTCAGAAATTATCTTCTGGTGCTTTTTGATAGGACAGATTATCTGCATCTATTATAGGGGGGGGGTGGGAAAGGAACTGGAGATGCTGATTGAATGAGGGAAGAGACTTCTATTGAATTGTGTGAACAGTACGATCTTAATAGACTATATAGAGTATATGGTCACGATACTAAAAGTGTATTGTGGGCACGTTTAAGTGAGCAGGTATTTTGGTATGAAGGAAGATTGGTAGAGACTCTTGTCCTTAATTCTCCTAAGTAAGGTGGGCGGTAGCATCTATATATACAGGTTTGTATCCTCCGCGTACACTCCGTGTATCTTTAAGAAATAATAGGGAAAACATAGGAGGGGACATAAGTGCGACTGTGTTTGACCCTGAGAATCTGCCAAGGAAATCCCAAACAATGTACTTTAAGCTAAAGAGGTATGAGGAATATCACCATATGTCCGAAGAAATAATTGTTGGTTAAAAGAAGCAAAAAATATGCATAAGACAGAGAAATATCGCAAAAACCATAAAGAAAACACATGTGATAATTCTGATTACTATCATGAAATATTCAATAAAATATACGTCATATATGTCCTAGCTGTAGTAATGTTTTTGGGGTATAGGTAAAGTCATAACACTAACCAAGTATGAGAATACGTGATATTATCAAAGTAAAATAAACGTATGAAACGAATCAAAAATTTCAACACTTCCCCTTATTATCTACAGCCTAACAGTTCCATTAACCGAAGATGTGCCGGTTTCACTAAGATTTTGGTCCAGATATCGGCAAGATTATTGGATGTCGCAACCTTAAGTAAAGTGGACGAACTATGATCGATTTCTTCTCGTATTTTGTGAAAGTGGATATTGATATGATTTGTTCGCTTGTTAAGTTGATGGTTGGTAGCCAGAAAATTTGCACCGGTATTATCGGCATGCAATGCGATCGGTACAGCTAATCGAACATTACAGAGACCCTTTTGGAACCATTGCATTTGTCGTGCCACAAGTGACATAGGATCATATTCTGCTTCGGTAGTTGATGTAGTGACCGAGGCCTGTTTCTTGGATCGCCATAAGATACATGAACCATTAAATAGAACCATGTATCCAGAAAATGAACGGCGAGTGCCTAGGCAGGCAGCAAAGTCAGCGTCAACATAGGTATCAATAGCGTTTGTTATATTATGCGGGTAGAAGATCCAACGTCTTTAGTTCCATTTATGTATCAAAGGACATGTTTAGTGGCCTTAAGATGCTGGTCGGTAAGACAAGGAGAAAGTTGAGAGAGAAACAAAATCGTATACGCTAGATCGGGTCTGGTTCCAGTCGTCAAGTATATAAGTGATCCTATTATTGATTGGTAAATGGATGGGTCCGGTATCCGTAAGTCTTCGATCCCGTTCGTAAGTTGAATGCCTTTTGGTAAGGGTGTAGAAACGGAGCTGGAATTATCCATGCCATATTGGAAGAAGACTGACCTGATGTATTGTTGTTGGGTAAGATGTATCCTGTCTGATGTATTTGTAATATGTAGGCCAAGCAGGAAGCTAGCTTACCCTAGATCAGTAATCTCAAATGCCGTTTTCAGGGCTTTCATCAGAGTTGTTGTATAGGGAGTATTGGCTGAATGGAGAGCGATGTCGTCAACATAAACCACTATGTATATGTTGTGTTTAATGTGAACGAACATGCATGGGTCTTGGGCTGATATCGTAAAGCCTTTGGAGGTTAAGAATTTAGCAAAGAGAGCATACCATTCGTTTGCGGATTACTTAAGTCCATAGAGACATCTGATAAGTTTACATACATTATCTGTGTCACGGTACCCTTGTAACGGTTGCATGTAAACTTCTTCTTTTAATTCACCGTGAAGGAAAGCTGATTTAACATCAAATTGTCGTGGTCGCCATTTTCTTTTGGCGTTTAGCACAAAGGGGATGCGGGGGGATTCATATTGAATGACGGGTGCAAAGGTGTTATGGGTAACCAACTCAAAGCTCAGTAGAGTATGGTTAGGCGTATAAGGTATTCGGTAATGGAGTAATGTCAGGAAGGCCTTGTAATAATAATAATCGCTAATACTCGGTTGGCTAAAACTACTAAGAGTATGAAGTATAGATAATAACTTGTTATATTGATAAGATCTCTTCTCCGTTGCTGTCTGTCTCAATAGCAGGGGAGGAACTCTTATATTTATATCCCGCTTTGAGTTTCCACGGCCACTACATCTAATCCCTATACTAACTAAGTACCTCCATGACATTTGCTGTCACGATTCTAGACTGACTTAGCTATTTTGCACTATGAATCAGGTATGAGTCATAGGGTTTCATTTGTTTTATGGTTTTATGTTATTGATTGCGTGCGCATGACCTGTTTAGAGGTCATGGGATGTTTTACATGACTCACAGTTGTGAGTCATATATTATTGTTACGTGAATGACCCATTTTGGGTCATATGAAGTTATGTTTTTACATGAGTTGCACTAGCAACTCATAAGTTATATGTTTATTGTGCAATGACTCGTTTGAGTCATTCGATGTTACGCGAGTGTATGAGTCATGGTTGTGACTCATAATAGTTATTTGGATTTGTAAGTGGGTTGTGGGAAGACCTATAAAATGGCGGACTTGGGTCATGTAGATAGATCTTCACACAACCATCTAAGTTATTTCCTATCAATAACTTTATAAATATAAAGACATTTACTCTTTAATGAATATCTTTCCTATCCTTACAAGCGACATAGTTAATACTATAAGACTTGAGAGTTGAACGCAACTCTTAAGAGTAGTATACGATAACTATACGATAAGGAATCGCCGCCTGTTGCAAGTTAACGAGATAAGACAGATCGACGAGTGATCTTAACATTTGCGCAGCTAATATCTTATCAACCTGAGTACAAACACTTGTAGACCCTGAATATTTTCTCGCTTCTGGTCATTCAGCTTTATTTTAACTTTGTCTTCCTGGGGTGTGCAAGACTCTGCCAGTCGGAAGTTAACAATTCTTTTGCCATATGAACTTAGTCTGTGTATGCCGCCCAAATGCGAACATACCAGTCGTTCCTCTGTTATTGAGATGATCAGACTCAATATCAGACAACGGTGACAACACAGAGGCATGACTGCATTGTCTTCTCGTAGAGTTGGTAGGCTTAGTGCTCCATCGCTTCTTTGATCTACCTAGCGAGAATGGGCTTCCAGCTGCGTCTCCTTATCTTCCATCCGTTCTTGCAGACCTATGACTATTCTTAGTCGGCTAACGTGAAGCATTACTATTTTCTGATTTGGTAGGCTTTTCTGCTCACCCGGATATCATTGTATCATATACTGGATTCCAGTTGTAAGAGCAGTGCACACTACTCTTCTCATATATCCTGCGAACAGTATCCGGTGGGACGGACAGTGACAACATATATGTTGTTACGGGGAAGCTGCCAATTACTTGATTTTTGCTGGTAACTAGCAACTTCACACCATACTGCAGGCGACGTCCGGGCCCTACATCGGGGCCAGAGGGGGGTGTTGGAATTCCATATACCTAAAAAAAGGTTTCTTCGTAGTCGAAGCCGGGTATTTGTGAAAATCCTTTGGCAACAGCTCTTGCACGATATCTTTCCAATATTGTGTCAGAATTCTTTTCTGTTCTGAATACCCACTTACTATCTATCAACTTTCTATTAACAGGTTGATCGACAATGTCGAAGGTTTTATTCTTCTCAAGTGCCTTTATCTCATCGTCCATAGCCGAGGTCCATTGATCTTATAGTGGTCTGTTTACAGCTTCGTAATAGGTGGTAGGATCAGCATACGGTATTACTTTGACATGTCTACCAAATCGTTGTGGTGGACATGAGACTCTTCCAGATCTGGTCCGTATAAAATCAGGATCCATTGGTTCTCCAGGAGGTTCCGGGATTGGTGATGGTGGACTTTCATATTTGTGAGGATTATCAGGCAGTGGGGGAGGATGAACTTCGATTGTTGTTTGTTGGGGTTCTTCTAGTTCTGTTTCCTGAGGATTATCAAGTGGATTTGAGGCTATTGGAAGAAATGGTAGAAGAACTGTCGCAAAGGTCTCTTTTAGTGAAATAGGTTCCGTTAGGGCAAGCAGTATTATCATCTTGGTTGTCCAATGGATTTGTCTGCTTTTAGTGACTTTGTGTTGTGATGGTATATAAACTCACTAGATTTTGTTGAAGAAAGTATATTCAACAAGGTATCCTTCGATGGCCCGAGACTGTAACTTTGTTCCTGGTTTTCTGGAATCCTCTGGTATATGGACGAAGCATTTGGTCCAGTATGGGCACATGTATTAGATCGACAGCTTTTTGTTGTAGAGAGATTCATAGGGCGTCAAATTTCATATGGATCGGTTTGGAAGTCTGTTCTGGGGATATACGGCGGTTGCGACTGCTTCTCCCCAACGTCTTAACGTGAGGTCTTTCAACATTGATTGAGTAGAGGTGATTATTGTTCTATTATATCGTTCGGTAATGTCATTAGATTCATGTGAGTAGGGAGTAGTCATGTCATGAACAATTCCATACTTCAGAAAAAGGTTCAGCATCTCGTTATTAAAAGACTCACCACCACTATCAGTTCTGAATCGTTTTATGGTTATGCTGTCTTGGGTTTGATGTTTGTTGATGAATTGTGTAAATACTTTTATTGTATTGGACTGGGCCTTGATGGGATAAATCCAAGGATAGCGAGTACAGTCATCGATGAACGTAACATAGTACCGAGAAATGCCGAAGGTGGGAGTTGAGAACTTTCCACTTAAGTCAGAATGAATTAACTCAAATGGTGTATCACATGACTCATTAGTTGATTTTAGTTTGCGTTAGCAGGAGTTGGAGGTAATGCAGGTTTCGCATTGCCAATCTTTTGGAACTTGAGGTATTGTAGAGTCTTTGGAGTAGTTGATGTTTTGGAGGTATTTAGGAGAGAAGTGACGGAGTGCTTCATGCCACTGGTTGTAAGTCATCTTATCCGCCTTTTCCTTTTCCTCTTGTACAACACAATCTTGACTGTCTAACTTTCCCCAAAGAACTTTTGCTTTATTCTCTCTAAAAACATACATATTCTTTTCACTACTGCGTAAAGAAAAACCCTTTCCCATAAAAACGATAGTGCACCATGATAACAAATTACAAGAACCCAATTTAGGAATCCAAAGAACATTTTGAAGGTAGACAGGAGTCACAAGGCCATTAGACATTATAGCCATGATCTTTACTGTCCCACGGCCACATGACTCTATTACCGAGTCATCACCTAACCTGACTGTGCCTTTTTCTGGTTTGTAGTTTATAAAAAGGTCTAAGTTACTTGTCATGTGTGAGCTTGCGCCCGTATCGATTGCCCAATGATGTGGGTGAAGAATCCTTTCCGCAGATAGATGGGAGGTATTTGTACTAACCGGTTTGGATGTCTCTTCCTTGCCAATTTTAGCTGAATTAACAGCTTACTTGTCCTTCTTCTTAAAGTTGTTTTGTTTTTAGTTTGTGACATATGCTCCACATGTGTCCTTCATAGCCTGCAGAGGGGTAGTGCTTTTTGCAATAGGAACATTCCTTCGCGGTGGTAGCCTGTTGCTTCTGTGGTTGTTATTCCTTTGCTTTTCCTTTGATATCAGTGGTTTTATACGCCTTATCATCCTCGGTGCTAGCCAAGGCTCTCATGTCCAATAACCCATTGCAAACATGATCGTGGGTAAGGTCCTCCTTGGTTTGGAGGCTATCGACAATATTACTCATCGAGTCTGGAAGGGAACGGAGGAGGAAAGCAGCTTTGGCTTGGGGGGATTTGGACGTAGCCTTAAAAATAAACGGTAAAATGTATTGATCAGTAGCAGTAGCGGTAGAGCAACGGTGTTGCATTCGATTCCACAAGGTATTGTAGTTGTTGATATGCCCGGCGATGGGCGTTGAAACATCATACATGGTATCAAGAACAGCATTGAGTTGGTCGAAGAATGAAGAAGTAGTTTCTCTAGTGAATTTATCGTAGAAGATCCTCCATAGGGCCGGTGGTGTCCTGTGGGTGGCCAGCATGATAAGCCATTGCCGGTCGATTGTTTTCAAGAAGTAGGCCGAAGCCTATTGATAGCGATCGTGAAACATATCCATTAGATCGGCATTAACTAACTCTTCACCTTCATTCCGTATGTCCTCAAGTATCAGTTCCGCTCCTGTAACTATATCCCAACTGTTGCATAGTTCAAGAATGTGTTGCATGATTTCTCGCCTGGATTGGTAGTTCTTTTGACCAGTAAGCTTTGGGATGGAGCTTGAGTTGTAACTGGGTGTCTAAGTGCGTTTGGAATTGCTGATGCAAGCTCATGGAGCTGGTGGAAGAGGAGGGAGAGAAGGGTTTGTTGTACAGTTGGAAATTTTGGTTTGAGGCAAAGATCTCCAGATAAACCAGAAGGGTACGCGCTCCGGAAATCCACACACTTATTTTAAGCAATTGTTTCTACCAGCCAAGTTCATGTCTGTCTTTTAGGTGTTGACCTAAAAGTTAAAGATCACAGACGAAAAATAGGTGCATGGAGGAGCGCGTTGAGGACGCGTAAGCAAACCTGCCAGGAAGAAGAGAAGACGGAGGTAAACTGTAGTAGAGGCCCTTAATGTAGCGGTGTGCACAGAGAATGTTTCACCAAGACGTGGTTTGCTGAGATTGTTTCAGAAAATTTTTCAGCAAATAATTTGTTACAATGGAAGGTTTCATTTCGACAGAATGCTTCGTTTTGTTTTGTTTCAAGCAATGGTTTCATTTCAATCGTCAGGATGTTGCGATTGGTGGGACAAGATGAATTGTTGAACTCAGAATGTTTCTCATGAAACTTGGGTCGCTATTGAGGTAGGAAGATGTAGGTGTATATCGTATAGCTATGAATGCATCGCGCTCATAACCTATTGAATTGTGTGAACGGTACGATCTTTATAGACTATATAGAGTATACGGTCGCGACACTAGAAGTGTATTGTGGGCACGTTTAAGTGAGGAGGTATTTTGGTATGAAGGAAGATGGGTAGAGAATCTTGTCCCTAATTCTCCTAAGCGAGGTAGGCGGTAGTGTCTATATATATAGGTTTGTATCCTCTGCATACACTCTGTGTATCATTAAGAAATAATAGGGAAAACATAGAAAGAAACATAAGTGTGACCATGTTTGACCCTGAGAATCTGCCAAGAAAATCCCAAACAATGTAATTTAATTTAAAGGGGAGTGAGGGATATAACCGTATGTCTGAAGAAATAATTGTTGGTTAAAAGAACCAAAAAATATGCACAAGACAGAGAAATATCCCGAAAACCATAAAGAAAACACATGTGATAATTCTGATCGCTATCATGAAATATTCAATAAAATATACATCATATATGTCCTAGCTGTAGTAATGTTTTTGGGGTATAGGTAAAGTCATAACACTAACCAAGTATGAGAATACGTGATATTATCAAAGCAAAATAAACATATGAAACGAATCAAAAATTTCAATAGCTATAACCGAGTCCCGTTCCGGTAATCTTCAATGTTCTCAATAAATATCATTAAAAGTTCTTAAATCAATCTGGCTGTCTCTGGGATCAGGTGCGCCATTCCAAGAATTGTCCCAATATCAATTACTATGAACTCTCATGCATCTTCCTACTGTTGAACTGTGACGAGGCCATGCACGTTCGATATACATCCTGGGTTGGCCGCGGCAAATATCTGAACATACCCTAGATGTCATACAGTGCCCCCGCATGTATAGTTCCTGAATTTGAAGAGTGCCACGAGCTTTGCCAGGAGCTGTCTCTTCAGCGCACCATACATCTCTATCCTACCTGCTTGTACTCAAATCCAATCAGTACGACTTGCCTGCTTCCGGAAGAGCAGAGTGCCAGTGCATAGCGCATGGTAGATGTTGTAAACCTCAGGATCTTGGAATGGCAGAACCAGGATGTCAAGTTGCGTTAGTAGTTCGACAGGGAGCGACCCAAGTATTATAGGGTCTTGAGAAAGGTATTGCTCAGTTGTTAGGTTTTGCCGGCTATAACAAGTCAATTCAGGGCACATGGCCTCGGAAGAGACCGCGACGACCTTGCAAAAACCAATGACATCTGACACATCGTGGTGTTGTCTTTTTAGGATCTGGCATCAGGGTCCCAGCTCTGGTTCCGTATTGGTATTGTTCAAATAGTGCAAGATATCGGTAGGGAGAATAACTCCACGACATTATAGGGATTCAAGTTCAACAGTCTTATTTGAATGGTGTACTGGTGACCATAGCTGTGTAGGATCTCTCACCTGGCATTATTTTTATTTAAACGTCGCCATCTGTCCTTGATTTGATCCTTCGGCGCGAGCTCGCCAAACTCTGTTGAATACATTGGAAGATTGCCAAACTGGTGCATGTGATCATGAAAGTGGCTGAGAAGATGTATCTTAATAAAATTGAAATGGGATTTAGTATGGATCCAGTCCATATGTCTGCTGTTCTAACGATCCTGCTGGATCTTACAGTAGACTTAGTCTTATACCATGCCGAAGCCCGGAAGGGTTATGGTTAGGCTAGTCTGGTAACTCTACCGAAGAGTTACCATGTGGGCTAAGCAAATAGTAATGCTTAGACTGCGAACTAGAAAGGTATACCAGGTAGGTAGGGAAAGTCTACGCTGCAAGTTCGGAAGGTCTCCAAGAGTTCCTGCGAGTTACCCTACCTAAGGTAGGTAGTTACTTTAACTTAAGGAGTATAGTTATCCTACCTTGGCAATGTGGTTACCCTACTTTTGGATGGGAGTTACCCTACCTTAAGAGTAAAAGGTTATGCAAAGTTTTGCCAAAAGTCATAGGAATGTTTGTTACACGAGATTATATAGGATGTTCGAATCTGGGCTCAAGCGGGTAATCCGTAGCTGAGCTACGAACCGAAGAAAATCTTGCCTTGGATGAACCTGGGGAAATTTGAGTCCAACACCCCCCTCTGGCCCCGATGTACAGACAATGGGTCATGGGCCAACTGAAGGGTAGTTGCTGGTTTTATAGTAATAGCCTATGATTCAAGACGGTGGCATAATACCTTATACGTTGTCGCCATCCAGTTGACTGGAAGCTTTTCGCAAGATCTATGACGGGGCATGGGGGTGATTGAATGGTTTCACGAAAGGTTATTGTTAAGTGCATACGCCACTGATACTTACAAGCCTACCGAGGTAAGATATAAGATTGTAACGGGGAAGATCTAGGTACTGCGGGGCGGATAGTCCAAGGCACACTACAGGAGACTAGGCAAGGGACTGGTGCGGATATACAAACAAAACGTGTTTGTGCCAGGGGCTCGGAGTCCGAAGTTCAGGTGACGCGAAGTCAAGAGGGAGAGTTATAATTTCTAGGTACAAGTATAGATAGGA
This sequence comes from Tuber umbilicatum, assembly GCA_003313605.1. Lineage (NCBI taxonomy): Eukaryota > Fungi > Ascomycota > Pezizomycetes > Pezizales > Tuberaceae > Tuber > Tuber umbilicatum. The sequence continues at coordinate 26,227 of QLOI01001021.1, forward strand.
AATTACCAGGTTGTGTAAGGAAAGAAAATTATAAAGAGACATACCCCTTTATATAACAAATGAAATCTAGTGTCAGAAATTCTAAAAGAAACCCCAAACCCTTCCTCCGGCACAACAACCCTCTTCTATCAAATGCTATCAGTCACTACTATATAATTGTAGACAGGTGGCCATGACAAAGGTATACCAAAAGCAGGGAAGGCCTCCGGATAAGTGGTAGACCTTCGACTCCGGTATGTTCCAGAAGGACTGTAAGATGTCTGGAGGTTGTTAGTGAACTCCAGATCGTAGTAGTCTTGTCTTGGTAGACTTACTTAGCATCAATGGTTCAGGGTAGCACCCACATAAGCTAATGGCTTAAGTACCTCATTACTGGGGTCTATGGACCAAGCTATTGTGTCGAAGACAGTAGAAGACGATACACTTGTAGAACGTAGTAATACCATTGAGTGGTTGTCTACAAGACTTGCATAGATGAATATGCATGGGACAGTGAGTTCGATATTGTACTAGATTATTAGTAACCTGTTAGTTCGCCGCTAACAGGACAACAATGTGAAGAGTTTTCCCCTGCAGGTGAATTCATGTATCAGGATACTGCATGAACACTTCACGTCAGATAATGAACTAGCAGAGCTGGCTGAAATTCGGTAGAATGTTAGCCCGAGGCACAGAGGGGATGGGCATGCTCGCGATGGTGGTGAGCTTAGGAGTGATGGAGACGAGTTGGCAATATAATTCTACTTAAGTATATGCGAGACCTCTTCTCCTAAGACGATCAACTATCCTCTCGAGAACTTATTGAGTAAAGCTGCGGCTTAATGATATTAAGTTTCACCATTAAGGTTTTCTTTCTTACATATTTGTTCTTCACTTGCGTACGAAGAAAGCTTCGGTATGGCCGCATTCTTGGGATCCATCTTCCCACAGGGAGCCCCCGTTACAGTATACCCTTAAGAGAACTTTTCACTTAACTCATTCTCTCCTGATTGACCGATTGACCATTGCTGTGAACATGTTCCTAGTACAAGTTGCTTGTCTGTACAAGAAGCATCAGGTGGAAACGAAGATGTCTGCCAGCCTTGGTAGTGTTGGCAGTGCTACGAAACAGGCCCAGGACCTCTGTTTACGAGCCTTGGTTTCCGCAGACTTACCTGGACTTAAATGACCTGCCATGCTAGCACTTATTGAGGCGGGTCTGATTGACATTTCCGAAAAATATTAGGATGTTGTCGTTGCTGACCCCGATCGTTTATTTCATTTCTTTACACAGACCCCTCACAAGGCTGGATCTACTGCTGATTTCCCTGAGGAGTTCACGTTTTGTCACGATTCTGGACTGACTTAGCTATTTCGCACTATGACTCAGGTACGAGTCATAGGGTTTTATTTGTTATATGGTTATATGATTGTATGCGCATGACCTGTTTAGAGGTCATGGGATGTTTTACATGACTCACAGTTGTGAGTCATACATTATTGTTACACGAATGACCCATTTTGGGTCACATGATGTTATGTTTTCACATGAGTTGCGCTAGCAACTCATAGTTATATGTTTATTGTACAATGACTCGTTTGAGTCATAGGATATTACGCGAGTGTATGAGTCACAATTGTGACTCATAATAGTTATTTGGATTAGTAAGTGGGTTGTGGGAAGATCTATATAAGGACGGACTTGGGTCATGTAGATAGATCATGGATCTCCCCCTTTACTCCCTTCCCGCTGCGCCCGGTCCCCCCCACCCC
>QLOI01001022.1:0-45144 GCA_003313605.1 Tuber umbilicatum
TCCATCATTGTGACCAGTCCAAACAGAAAACTTGCCAGAGATAGTACATTCACCCGAGAAGACAATTCCCAACAGATTCCTAGCTAGATAGAGAACGCTTATCCAACACGCCCTCTCGTTCTATATCTCTGAACAATTTATCAAATACAACAAATGGGTAGCCTCCTTAAACCCCTGCTCATAGCTAAAAACCTCCAACAGAAGGGAAAAAAGGTCTAGGAGCTAGGGGAAGAGTACTCAACCCAACACAGGCCCATTCATCACAATAACATAAGAAACAGTCGAAGAAAGAGCGAAGAAAAAATACCTCCTCTTAGTAATCTAAAAGCTCCTTCACTGAACCTTTCATCCCCATGCCTTTCACATGTCTCCAGTGAAGCTCTCGGGCAAGAGATTTAGTGAGGAGATCTGCGGTCATAGCATGCGTGGAGATATAGTCTATATCGATCAAGCGTAGCCGATATATATCGCGAACATAGTGATATTTCAAATCGATGTGTTTTGTTCGGCGATGAAAGCGCGCATTTTGTACCCGTTTGAGAGCACCTTGATTGTCAACTAGTATCCGAGTTGCGGGGAGAGGAGATGGTTGATTGCTTGCCCCATGATCCAATCCAACTCTCACGGGATCCTCATAGATCCTCCGAAGCCCTACTGCCTCCCTACAGGCCTCTGAGCAGGCAATGTATTCAGCTTCTGTAGTCGATAAGGCTACAAGCGACTGCTTCCGTGACTGCCATGACACTACACCGCCAGACAAGAGAAACAGGTAGCCACTAGTGGACTTCCGGTCATTGACATCACCAGCCCAATCCGCATCAGAATACCCAAAAAGAGAGGATGTGGTAGGTGACTCTGTCTTCGTATACTGGATGCTCAGATCTGTTGTATATCGAAGATATCGCAGAGTCCGCTTTGCGGCTGCCATGTGCCCCGCATTTGCAACAGTATTAAACTTGCTCAGTGTGGAGATGGTGTAGGCTAGGTCTGGGCGGGATGCAACAACAAGATACATTATGCTACTAACGAGACTCTGATACATCTTTTGGTCTTCTGAAGAAAGCTGGGGCAACGCGGGCGACTGATCCACGGACTTCAACGGTGATCTTGTCTCCATAGGTGTAAACACTCCATTGGAGTTCGTCGTAGCAAAGCGCCGCAGTATCATTCGAATGAACCCTGACTGAGTTAAGAAAACCCGATTATCGTCAAACTTAATTTTGAGTCCTAGAAACTGCCGGACTTGACCAGTCTTTTTCTACACTCAAGGCTAGCAACATCCGAAAAGTGCTCAACCTAACTACTGGAGCAAAGGTTTCATCGTAGTCAACACCATAGACCTGCTCGTAGCCCTTGATAACTACCCTTGCCTTAAATCGCTTCTTTCCATCAGCATCAATTTTGGTTCTGTAGACCCATTTGCTCCCAATAACTTTCCTGTTACTGTCCACATTGGCTAAGCATGGCACCCAGGTCTTATGCTGCATCAATGAGTCAAACTCCTCTTTCATGGCTTCACGCCAATGCCTATATTCTACTGCATCGTCATACCAGAGGGGATCCTCGGTGCTATCAGGAGCAACCGGAACACGAGCATAGTTTACCACTTCACATAAACCTGCGGAAACATTGACATTCGGGGCATGCGCTATTCTTTTTGAACGACGGAGAGGAGTAATGTCGGAATTGTAAGCATTTGGAGCTCTTCATTTAGCTCTATGACCACCACTTCTCATTCTGGAACTCAAATTATTAGAACCTGGGGAAGAGGATATTCTACCCGTGCCCACATTCTGTGACAGGTTCTGTGGCTCTCGCTCACTAGAACTCAGCATTTCTCTTGCTGTTACATCTTGTGACAGTCTCAGCTGCTCCAGTGCACTGGTGCTGCTGTCCCCATCGTGCTCCTCTTCTACAAGTTCATCTCTTCTTGAATTATCTCTGCTCATGTTGCGCCTTCTAACCTGCTGTGCAGCAGTTAGGTTTTCAAGACTGCAATTCACAGCGTCTTCGCCCTCAACTTGAATAGCTTCCTCAATCTCGGGATCACTATCAGCATCTTCTTCGTTATCCCGGATGGCTTTCTCCGGTTCGGGCAATACAGCCTTTAGTACGTCTGTACTACCTCCATCATCTCGTGCTGTAGAAATAACTTTGTTCTCGTCAAAGTATACGTCTGAGGCATGGATAACCTGTCTTGTCTCGGGATTCCACAGTCGCCAGATCTTTCCAGTCTCATGTACATACCCAAGCATTATACACTCTTGAGACCGGCGGCCAAACTTCTTTTCACTCCGCTGAGGCTCAGGAACTAACTTGTAGGCCAGGCAGCCAAAGCGTCGAAGGTGATGTAAGCTGGCCGGAGAGCCACGAAGTAGCTCATGCGGTGTTTTTCCTCCGTTGGCCTTGGTTGGTGATCGGGCAAGAAGGTAGGCTGCAGTCTGGGCCGCCTCAGCCAAGAATTCCGAGGAAAGCTTGGAATCCAGCAAGAGAGATCTAGCTTTTGTTGTTATCGTCCGAATCATCCATTCACTAACTCCATTCTTATGTTGCGTGTATGGCGGGGCAGGTTCATACTGGATTCCGGTAACACATAGAATGCCTTGAAACAGCGAGTTATTATATTCTCCTTTTCCGTTGTCGCATCTGAAGCGCCTGATCTTGAACTCCCGATGATGGAAGTTGGTCCATATCCAGGCTGCAAATTCCTGAAACCTAGAAGTAACGGTATTGGATGATTTATCAGGAAGAAAGTATACCCAGGCATAGCGACTAAAGTCATCAACGTAAATGATGAAGTAGCGTGCACCCCCATGTGACGGCACAGGAATTGGGCCACAAAGATCGGAGTGGATAAGCTCAAAGGGTTCCGTAGCTCGTGGAGCAGGCACCCAAATAAACTTCCGTTGTTGTTTTGTATGAATACACACAGAGCAAGTTCTGCTAAACTGATGATTGTTGTCGCGATCGCTAATTGGAACAACTGCCTTTACTGACTGAACGTTGAGATGACCAAGACGCTGGTGCCATCGCTCCAGAGTTGGTAAAGCTGCAAGCCCTGCAGAGGTCAGATTAACATGTGCAATATTGCCATCACTCACAGGCCCTCCAATAACTTTCCAGAGACCACTGGATGCATCAAGACGTGCCAGACAAGCAACTGGCCCATTAACACCTTTTCTCGAAATTTCACAACTGGAATCTTGAAAGTTGATGTTCATTGTAACACACAACTGACCAACTGATAAGAGAGATAGTGACATCTCTGGTATATAAAGCGCCTCAACAGTTATATGACAATCATGTTCAACAAGGTAAATACGAACAGTTCCTATTCCGATGGCAGAAACTGAGCTATTGTCACCGAGATAGACATTTCCTGGTGGAGTTAACGGTCTGTAGGTAAGGAAGTCACCTCTTTGGTTCGAAATATGATTTGAGGCACCCGAATCGACTAACCATAGTGTATTCAGTGACTTGGGTGCAGCTGGTAATTTCTTTACAGCCAAGGCATATGTTGATGATGTAGCAATCGATGCATAACCAGTATCTTGCTGGTTACTATTTCCGCTTCTTTCCCCATCCGCACGGAACTGTCCTTCTCTTGGATGGGTATGATTTTTAAGGCGACACTCACTTCTCTTGTGCCCATTTTTACCACAATTCCAGCAAACAACCAGATGCCTTGCAGTCCTGCTATATCTCGGTCCACGATAATTCCGGCCACCTGCAAGGTTGGCTCCACCTCTACCTATGCCTCTGCCATGTTGTATCCCCCATGAGCCACGACCATGATTCAACTCCCTTTGGATACCTGTACTCTGACGTCTACTCTGAGACACATTATCACCAGCAAAGAAACCGCCCCTAACTGGTATCCTCGTGCCTCATGCATTCTGGATTGCAAGCGCTGTTCCTGAGGTGAATGAGGAATTTGCAGATGAATTGACCTCTTGGCGTGATTGAATCGTCTTCTCGCGTTCAAGAAGGCGTTGGATTAGTGTCTCAATGGTATGCTGATCCTGCTGCTCCATCAGGATGTCGACATAGTGATCATAACTCTTCGGTAAGGTTGACAGAAGATGTGACTTGAACGTTTCAACGGAAATTACATTGTTTGTTCCAGCTAAAGTCTTGCGATAACATAGGAGTGAGGCAATGTAGTCCTCAATTGTTTGTCCGATCTGCACGCGGGACTGATTGAACGATCTACGTACTTCAAGTTGCCCTGCACGTGAGTTATTGCTATCAAACCTCTCCTTTAGCATTTCCCACATAGCTTGAGTTCCTTGAACATCCTCGATATGTTCTTGCGTGATTGCTGTACATGCATTATAAATGATTGCAAGTGCTTTCCCCTCTCGCAGGGTCCAATCTGCACAGCGCTGAGCTTGCTGTAATGGTGGCTGATCTTCATCACCAAGGACAATCCCAAGGGAGTTCTCGGCTCGGAGGAGTATCTGTATGCTGCGGGCTCATTGGCGATAGTTGAAGCTGTTCAACTTTGGCGTGTTACCGTACTATTTATTACGATAGATGCCATCTGTCTGGCTTTGGATTATTTCGGTAGACCGTTCTGACTTCATCGGATGGCTTTGAATAGTGGAGTGCAAACCCGGACTCATAACCTGTTGCGATTCTTGACTTATCATTGCACTTGATGGGGGATAGGCCCACTATATATACAAGACAGACAGACCAGTGACCTCATCCTGACACTTAGACTACTACTCAGTGTTCCATCATTGTGACCAGTCCAAACAGAAAACTTGCCAGAGATAGTACATTCACCCGAGAAGACGATTCCCAACAGATTCCTAGCTAGATAGAGAACGCTTATCCAACAATGACTTTGGAATTCTAGGACGAGTGATGGTTAGTGATCCGTCGCCTCTTCTGGTAATTCTCAGCCTGTGTCCGACGAGGGGCTTGGGGGTGTGGGTGTACGGACCAAGTTGTGCTCCAGTACGAGTGTGGTGCTGGTGCTTGGGAGGCTGTCCGGCTGGTTTGGAAGGTTGTTGGTTGATCCAGTTGTTCTCTTGTAGGAGTAAGGTAAATTTATCGATATACGCCTTTGCCGCCGGGACCAAATCCGGCTTGGCATCCTGATGGATGAGCGCCTCGAGATGTACTCGTAAATTTTTAATGTGATCTGACTTTGGCTCCAGTAAATTGTAGTAATGGACATTGGTTGATTTAATTGAGTCGTAGTTTACTCAAGTGCTATGATAGTAGAAACTTCCGGAACATACCGTATTGATCTCTACTAAGTCACGGGAATGATATTTCCCGAGAGGCACCGAGGGCAACGGGCTGGAGCGTCCCGAGTATGATAACGGCACCCGAGAGATGCTGTGGTGTCAAGAATCCACCCCCCTTTTCGACAAACTACAGCAACAAACCTCAATTCAACCTACGACCCGATACACACCCCATCACATACTCGTATTACCACAAAAATGCACGTCCTAGTAAGTCCCTTCCCTAAATACCCTCGTCACCGCATATCCATTGTCATTTCCTAGGTAGTAAATGATGACGGACCTCCGTCCCAGCAATCCTCCCCCTATGTTCACTCCTTCATTCACGAGCTCCAAAAATCGGGCGCATCCGTATCTGTGGTCCTCCCCCACATCCAGCGCTCCTGGATCGGCAAAGCCCACTTCGTTGGAAGTGCGATTGTCCCAACGTACTTTCGTCCCGGAACGCTGCACACAGATGATGGGACAACCCACGATCGCCCACGCCGCGATGGTGGTGAGGAGTGGGTTCTTATCGACGGGACACCGGCCAGTTGTACGCAAATCGGGTTGAATCATTACTTTAAAGAGAAGGGGCCGATAGATATGGTGGTTTCCGGGTATGCCAATTGTTCGCTTCCTCTACGCTTCTTGGGCTTATGATATTAACTCTAGTACACAAGTCCAAATTATGGCGGAAACTCAACCGCTATTTTTAGTCTTTCCTCCGGAACTGTAGGCGGTGCAATGGAAGGCGCTGTATGCGGAAAACACTCTATTGCACTATCATACGCCTACTCCAGCAGGAACCACGACCCCGCTACCATCCGTGGTGCGTCACTAATGTCCGTTCGGTTGATAAAGTACCTCCACGCTAACTGGACTTCGGGAGTCGACTTGTATACTATTAACGTTCCGTTGTTGGAGGGGATCGACAACCCGGAGACGAAGATCCTTTACACTCACATATTGCAGAATCACTGGCCTACGGGAAGCTCCTTTGATGAGGCGGAGGATGATGAAGATGATAAATTGGATCCTGGGGAGAGGGAGGCAGGGATTAGAGGTGATATGGGGAAACACGAGCTTAAGCATGTGGGCTTGAAGCATAGGAAGTTTATTTGGGCCCCAAAGTTTGCAGATGTGGATCGGTCAATCGAGGAGGTTTGTGCTCCCTCTTTGTGATTAGGCCTGGGCGTTTGGGTTAATGGTTGGTCGTTTGGTAGGCGGGGCCGGGGAATGATGGGTGGGCAGTCATGAAGGGATACGTGAGGTATGGATTGTTCAAATTTCTTTGAACCGGTTCGGACAGATCACTGACCTACCATTTGCGTTCTAGCGTAACTCCACTGAAGGCAAGCTTCATGCATTGCGACGGCCTGGTAGGACAAGAGCTCAAGATGTGAGTATAATCATAGACCTTCTAGACATTTGACCGGAGTTCCTTCGGGGTGGGGAGGGGATTTTTTTCATATTTTTCATTTAGTAATCTTCTTGTGTTCCTAGAGATGCAATTGAATCAATGGGTTCCCTTTTGCCGAAGACTGGGCTAGAAGAGAAGAGTTCTTGCTGGGCTATTGTGAGATATGAGGATGCTTACGTCCAGCCTAAGATTCAAGCCGCTCTAAAAAAGATCATACCGAGTATCAAGCTCGCTAGCAATCTTACCGAAGTGCCGTCGGAAAACTCCGAAAAAGTTATACACTGGTCTGCGTATGAAATCATTGACTTTGAGAGCGTGCTTCAAAAGCCAGACTCGATCATCTGCTGCTCCTATATCATAAGGTAGGATCACAGTATTTCATTCTCGTTCTATGCTAAGGGCGGGCCATAGGAAAGCACTTATCCGAAAACACTACCTGGCGCAGACTATCCGCCAGCACGTTACCAAACATCCTGGATCTCCCCTCTCCAGGGCATTTCCTCTTGCTTGTGACTTTGAGCTCGACTATGCTGAGTTCCTTGACGAAGCGCTTATTGAGGCCTATGAGTTGCGCGAGAGTCTCAGGGTGAATGAGGGGAAGAGTGGGGAGGATAGGCGATGGTGGATACTGAAACCTGGAATGAGTGACCGAGGGCAAGGTATCAGGCTATTCGGCACAGAACAGGAGTTAACAGCCATCTTCGAGAGTTTCGAAAGAGACGAGAACCCGGATGAAGACGCAGACGAGAGCAGCGAAGATCAGAGCGAGAATAAAGGCACCTCAATCGTCACTAGTCAGCTCCGCCACTTCGTCGCCCAGGAGTACATTCACTCCCCACTCCTCATTGAAAACCGCAAGTTCCATATAAGAACATATGTTCTCTCTGTTGGTGGACTGAAGGTCTATGTTTACAAGCCTATGCTAGCGCTCTTTGCCGCAAAGCAGTATTCACCGCCATGGAAAGATAGTCGAGACTTAACTGGCCATTTAACCAATACGTGTTTACGAGGCGGCGAGCGAGAAGGCAGCGTTAGGTTGTTCTGGGATTTGCACGCTTCCCTTCCGGGTGGAACGCTAGCTCTAGAAAAGGTCTGGGGGAGCCTTTGCGAGATAGTTGGTGAGACGTTTAAAGCGGCGGCGACTGGCCAGAGGGTGCATTTCCAGGTAGTGCGCCCCCGCATCCCACCTCTCTAGCCCAAGACTAACATGTAGCAACCAGACCCTTCCAAACGCCTTTGAAATCTTCGGCTTGGACTTCCTGATTGACACGGATAGGAACGTTTACTTGCTCGAGGTTAACTCTTATCCGGACTTTAAACAGACGGGAGATGGACTTTCGGAGTTGATTGTGGGATTGTTTGAGGCGGTCGTGGAGGTTGCGGTCAAGCCATTTATTGGCCTTCCTGGAGTTGGGGGCGGAGCGGATGATCTTGTGAAGGTTCTGGATATTGGACTGGGGTGTTGGTAAGGGGTTTGGGGGGCATAGGCGAGAGCCTGGCCAGGTGGGTGGCCGTTGTGGTCTAGTTCATAGGAGGGTTTTCATACGTTGTGAGTTTAGTGTCCCGAGCGAAGTGGAGGGTAACGAACGGGATAGGCCGGGCCCTCATAGGGAAGCGGGACAACACAAGACGGTAGAAAATGGGGACAATGCAATCAATTCCTAACCAAATTGGACCAAACAAAAGGATATCAATAGAGGAAAAGTAGGATAATATTTCTATGCTCAAGAGGCGGAAGAAAGAAAAAAGATTCCATGGAAACGAGAGGAAATGTTCAAATTAGCTATGAAAAGTTGAGATAAAAAAGTAGAGAAATGAAGGCTTAAGAGGGCGTAAGACTATACGAAAAATGTTTGGAGGGAGCATCCTATTAGGGGAAATGGATAAGCGAATGATGAATTGCAGTAAGTAGAGATACCCGTAGGAGGTGGCAGAGTGGGTATAGTATGAAGAATTTAGTAGTATAATTATTGCAAATAAGGGCCCGTTTGGGTCGCTGTTGGGATTATTTGGAGTTGAGATTACTTACCAATGCGTTGGGAAGAAACAGATAGTTGGTATTGGCGGTCAGTAGACCGTTTGTGTTTGGCGTATGCCTAAACACGGGCTAGGTAACTAGCCTTGTAACATATTTCTTGATGTCATGTGTTCAACTCTTGATGAGAGCAGAATTATTATTATGTGAACATAATTCATAATGTTTAATATTACACTAGATTAATTATCTCTGCATAACAAGGGATTAATTCTATTGAACAAAGATAAGCTTGTATCACAGGAAAAGTGACTTATGCAAGATATAGACAGTGAATCTTTGTGTGATTTATTCTCATAGATAGAATGAAAGGATTCTCTTTAAGAATATGGTTGAACCAGTCAAATCAGTTGGTGTCATAAAAAAATTATGAGCCTAGTTGTTAGTGGTGAATGATGAAGTTTGATATGGCTGATACTGACAGGTGATATGTTGGTATTATTGCCCAGATGGAATAATACACATACACAATAGTAGGTAAAAATAGTAAAGAAACTATTTGAAAGTTAGTAGAAAGTCAGAAAGAAGATCATTCATTAATTGCCTTCCTAAATGACATGAGACAAAATTTTCTACTTTGCATTTCAGACAAGACTAGCAAGTCGCAGTTGACTATGTTGTTACATGGCAATCAATAAGTAGAGGATGTCTTACTGATGAGTACAGATCACCAGTATCGGAATCATGAGTGGAAATGAGTGCTTGTATGATGTTCAAAGCAATTGAGAAGATTTCTCAGGGTTAAATAGTGTTCATACCAGTTGATTGAAGGTTGTTTGACAGGATTGAAATAAGGAGTATAACATGTCCACTAGTGTTATGATGAACACTGGCTAGGAAGTGGTTTGGTAAGGATTTACAGTAGCTATGGTCAGATCCCGAAGAGGAGGACTTTAAGTGTGTTATAGCTAAGGGAGGCTTCGATGGAGTGTTGAATGGTAAGTATCAATTACTATATTACTAGCTAGTCAAAGTCCCAGAGTTGCAAGCTGTTGTGGAATCATGAACTGAACTGGAGTAACTGTTCAATAAAGCATATTTGAACTATCTCGGTTGTGTTAGGCATATGCAATTCCAACACCGCCCTCGGGCCCTGATGTAGAGCCCAGACGTCGCCTGCAGTACGGTGTGAAGTTGCTAGTTACTAGCAAAAATTGCGAAATTGGCAACTTCTCAATAACACCATATACGTCGTCGCCGTCGGTCCGACTGGAAGCTGTTGGCAGGATATATGAGAGGGGTAGTGTGCACTGCTCATACAGCAGGAATCCAGTATATGATACAAATGATATCTGCGTGAGCAGAAAAACCTACCGAATCAGAAAACAAAAACACTTCATGTTGACCAATTACAAACAGTCATTGGTCTGCAAGAACAGATGGGAGTTAAGGAGACGGAGCTGCAAGCCCATTCTCGCTAGGCAAATCAAAGAAGGGATGGAGCACTAAGCCTACCAACTCTACGTAAAGATAATGCAGTCATGCCTCTGTGTTGTCACCGTTGTCTGATATTGAGACTGATCACCTCAATAACAGAGGAATGACTGGTATGTTCGCATTTGGGCGGCATACTTAGACTAAGTTTATATGGCAAAGGCATCGTTTAGTTTCGACTGGCAGAGTCTCGCACAGGCTCAGGGAGACGAAGTAAAATAAGCGGAATGACCGGAAGCGGGAAATTATTCAGGGTCTACAAGTGTTCGCACTTAAGATTGATAAGACGAAAGACTAGTAGTTGTTGCGGAAGTACTTAGTTAGTATAGGTATTAGATGTACTGGCTGTGGAAACTCACGCGGGATATAAATATAAGAGTTCCTCCCCAGCTATTAGACAGACAGCAACAGAGAAGAGATCTTATCAATATAACAAGTTATTATCTACACTTCATACTCTTAGTAGTATTAGCGAAACGAGTATTAGCGATAAAATTACGATGCATTCCTGACACTACTCCGTTATCGAACACCTTAAAATGCTTAACCTTACTCTACTGAGCTCTGAGTTGATTACCCGTAACACTATTGATAGTCTTTCTGTCACTGAGGCACAATCGACACAAACGGTGTCAAATGATCTTGGAAATACTTGCTATTATCTCTTGTTACAACTTGTTCTCTATCTTTGGGAACACATCGGCTACAAAGGACGTATCTGAACCCCTTCCCGGGTACTTAACGACCCCTAGGGACGAAGACGATTACGACGACTTCGAGCCAGCCAAGCAGGGTAGCCTTTCACTAGCTTGTTCTGTTGAACCTCCAGTAACCAGATACAAGGGAAAGAACCTCAAAACAATGAAGCAGTGAAGAACATATCGGGCCGCAGAGTCACAGAAAGAACTTATCTGGAAACATCCTTGCAGTGAAATTGTTCTTAACTTTGACGACAAAGTTATTCCTAGACCACTGGGTAAAAGAGCCCCTCATGGGTGGTAACTGCACGTCACTGGGAAAATACGATATTACTTACATTCTTCTACTGTCAAAATCTTACGCGATACAATCATTAAGAACGGTTGGACCACTGAACGATTCCTTTTCTACCATGAAGTCGACGATTCAAAACCAAGCCCAGAAACTTGCTCAGATATGGCATTAAGGATTATGGGAGAAGACGAAATCATGGGGAAAAGCTTAGATGATGATGGAGTCGACCAAGTTTCAACTACAACGTTGGAACCACCATCGGTTCCTGGGAGTTATGTTCCAAGCCGAAGTGGAACCCCTGTTGTACGGCCCTCTTCAAGGGTTGACAAAAGGCGATCACAGTCCAAGATGAGGGGATTGATACAACCAACCCCAGAAGGACTGACAAAACCGTCGCTCAGTTTCCACGAATGATATTCCACCCCACTCCAAGGACCTCAAACTAAGTCCCAACGCACTGTGAGAGAATTCTTAAGTGAGCTAGACTCGGTAATAGGACGTATTGACCGGACGGCAAAGAAAACCCAAGATCGGCAACACATTGCTTTCAATACTCTCTCAAACTCTCAACAGCGCCTGGTGGCAGACTTGGAAGATGTTTGGACAAGAGTTAAAGAAGGAGAGGGACTAGTCGATGAGGAAGTAGAAAATCTGCAGAAAAATCTAGAAATGGTTACTTCAGCGCTTAGTAAAGCATGAAACCGGTCCGAGTTAAGATGAATGACCGTAGAAAATAGGATTTGTCAGCAACAGGAGTGACAACAAGAAGTGAGTCAGCAATTGCATAGCAACATAGGAACAACTGATGCACAATCCCTCGCCCGAGACCTCTTATTGGAAAAAGAAGTTAATACCTTACAATCACACCGTGATGAATTGGTAAGAGAATTAGCTACACAAAGGGAGGAAAACGAGGACGTAAGAGCACAAATAGCAAGAAACCAGTGTGTCAACAAAGAAATCGAAGACTGGAAGGATGCAGAAATCCGAGAATTGAAAAGACTGTTGGACAATTTGTTGGCACAGGTAAACCAACGACCATCAGGTGCTGACAGAGGAGAAAGCAATCCACCTCAGGGCCCTGCATCTAAGGATAGCCAAAACTCTAAAGAAAATCGAAAAGGAAAAGGGAAGGCCCCTGAGCAACAAGAGGCAGAAGCAGGGCCTGGTGGCAGTGGAAAAGGACCGCTGCAAGGTCCAAGAGATAACCCAGGGCATCCAGGTGACAATAATGATGATGACGATAGCTCATCAAGGAGTTCTTCAGACAATGAAAGCTACGGGGACCCTGATGAAGACCGATGTAGGTGTAAATGAAGACAACATCGAGTCAGGCGTGGAATGACACCCAAGGAAGACCTGGACTACGAACGAATGCAACTACTTATAGAAGTAGTAAGCAAAGAACTGGCCGGTGCTAAAAGGAAAGATGCCACACCACTGCAAATCTATGTAGCAAAGAACTACCAAATCGTGAAAACTTGGCTACTCCAATGCGAAGATTATTTCCGGCGAAACCCACAACATTGGGAAAAACACATGCATAGGATACAATGTGCCATCAGTCGGACGAAGGGGGAGAATCTCACGCACTTCACAGATTGGTATCGATGCGCCATGACGGGCGAGTTAGGCCATAAAAAAATAGAAGGGCTTATTCATTGGCACCGTTTCTGTCAGGAAATTACCAACCGATATGCCAGCACTGCCGAAGATCGAGAGGCACTACGAGATATGGATAAGGTTAAATACGAGGGGAAGATTTCTACCCTCTTATTAAAGCTGGAGAACCTTAACATCAAAGTACAATTAGCTGGTATTGCGTGGCGAAGAAAGCTGGAAGAAAAGATACCACTACAAATACTGGAACGACTGTGCTAGAAAAAAGACAATATCGATGAAGAATGGTTAGGTGCATTAACAGAATGTGGTGTACATTATGAAGAATGGAAGCTGGACCAACGAGTCTTTACACGAGAAAGCAAGGTCAACACGACAAAAAGAAAGGACCGTGATGAGGGTAGGGGTGGAACCAAAACTATCAAAAAGCGTAAGCAGTACACCAAAGCAGAATGCAGAGCATATAAGATGACCAAACAAGAAGGTAGGACCTCAACATTGAATAAGGCTGAAAAATCGGGAAACCCCACGGAATGGGAAAGGATGCACAAGGGCATTCTGCAAAACCGCATCAACGTAAGAAAGAAAAATATGGGGTGTACACGAGGTGGTTTGACGGACCATAAATGGAAAACTTGCCGGAAGGATGCGCAAGTAATGGCAATCCAACAGGCTCCTTGGAAAGGTACCCATGAGGAGGATCGGAATGATCACCAACGTAATAAGAGGCGTCCATAAGTGAATTTGGTTAATGGAAACCAATCACCCCAACAAAAGGCACAAGTCGCCAGGATCGGAAGGCCCACAGGGGTTTGGGAAAACCTTTCGGATCATGAAATGGAGGATTAAGGGAATTCGGCACCGACGGCGATGGCGATCGGGTAGTCAATATGACTGGTGCTCAAATAGGCAGGCAGGTCTATAAGAATCGAAGAAACAATGCGAGGAACACATCTCCCACCCACTGGTGGTAAGGACCCCTGACACATTAACAGAGGAAAATAAATGATAGTAGTCGGACACGTGTTCCGGAAACTCAAAGTTCTTCGATAAGGACCAACTTGGGATTAAAATGAAGTCAGGAGAAATCATCCTAAGGAGAGTCAGTAGGGGCAAGGGAGATGACGCCTGGGAGTAACGAGGCATACTTCGCTCAAGAGCTATTATCGGATGCACTTGGGACAAGGCTCTAGACTTGCTTCTCTCAGACACAGTCGTCCTCGAACTGATTTGGCAGTACTAATGTATGAATTCTGTGACAGATATGATCTTATGAAATGAGGGTGGAGAACAAGTGCAGGAAGGATAGAACATGGTAATCGGCCAGCCCTATGAACCCGATGGTAATACTATGTACCTATCTGGACGATCATAGATACCCCCCAGACAGGACCTGCAGGATTTAAAAGCAGGATGAGAGGGAACCCTTTCGCAAGCGGTTAAGACCGCTAGTAGTAGGCTGCCTGATGACCAAAAAATTGTGGATGGATGTAACAGAGGCTACTTGTAGGAAGATGGATCCCAAGGATGCGGCTGTACTGAAGCATTCTTCGTACGCAAAATGAAGAAAAAATGTGTAAGAGAGAAAACCTTAATGGTGAAACTTAATATCGTTAAGCCGCAGCTTTACTTAATAAGTTCTCGAGAGAATAGTTGATTGTCTTAGGAGAAGAGGTCTCACATATATTTAAGTAGAATTATATTGCCAGCTCCTCTCCATCACTCCTAAGCTCACCACCATCACGAGCATGCCCATCTCCTCTGGGCCTCAGGCTAACATTCTACCGAATGTTAGCCGGCTCTGCTAGTTTATTATCCGCTGTGAAGTGTTTATGCAGTATCCTGATACATGCATTCAACTGCAGGAGAAAACTCTTCACATTGTTGTCTTGTTAGTAGCGAACTAACGGGTTACTGATAAGCGAGCCTAGTATCGAACTCACTGTCCCATACGTATTTGTCAATCCAAGTCTCGTAGACAACAACTCAATGGTACCATTACGTTTTACAAGTCTATCGCCTTCTACTGTCTCTGACACGATAGCTTGGTCTATGGACTCCCGTGACGAGGTACTTAAGCCATGGGCTTATATAGGCGCTACCCGCAGCCATTGACGATGAGCACCTCAGTCAAGATAAAACTACTACGATCTAGAGCTTGCTAACAACCTCCAGACATGTTAGACATATGCAATTCCAACACCCCCCCTTTGGCCCCGATGTAGGGCCCGGACGTCGCCTGCAGCATGGTGTGAAGTTGCTAGTTACCAGCAAAAATCGCGAAATTGGCAGCTTCCCCATAACACTGTATACGTCGTCGCCGTCCATCGGACCGGAAGCTGTTCGCAGGATATATGAGAGAGGTAGTATGCACTGCTCATACAACTGGAATCCAGTATATGATACAAATGATATCTGCGTAAGCGGAAAAGCCTACCGAATCAGAAAACAATAACGCTTCACGTTGACCGACTACAACTAAGTCATAGGCCTGCAAGAATGGATGGGAGTTCAGAAGACGTAGCTGCAAGCCCATTCTCGCTAGGCAAATCAAAGAAGCGATGGAGCACTAAGCCTACCAACTCTATGTAAAGATAATGCAGTCATGCCTCCGTGTTGTCACTGTTGACTGAAATTGAGACTGATCATCTCAATAACAGAGGAACAACTGATATGTTCGCATTTGGGCAGCTTACTCAGACTAAAGTTCATATGGCAAAGACTTTGTTTACTTCTTACTGGCGGAGTCTTGCACAGCCTCAGGAAGACGAAGTAAAATAACCTAAATGACCAGAAGCATGGAATTATTCAGGGTCTACGAGTGTTCGCACTTAATATTGATAAGACGAAAGAATACTAGCTGTTGCGGAGGTACTTAGTTAGTATAGGTATTAGATGTACTGGTTGTGGAAACTCACGCGGGATATAAATATAAGAGTTCCTCCCCAGCTATTAGACAGACAGCAACGGAGAAGAGATCTTATCAATATAACAAGTTATCACCTACACTTCGTACTCTTAGTAGTTTTAGCGAAACGCGTATTAGCGATAAAATTACGACACCTTCCTGAGACGACTCTGTTATTGAACACTTAAAATGCTTAACTTTACTCTACTGAGCTCCGAGTTGGTTACCCATAACAACTATCTCCCGGATCATATTCCCGACCCCAAGCTCCCAGCTACCTCCTACGTGGCCATCAAGGCATCTGTGAAATCCCTTCTCCTCCCCGATTGGGTGCATCAATACCCCCCCTATCTCTCCTACAGCTACCAGCCTAGATTGACCCCCCATCCATTCATGGGGCTCAACAAGTTCATGGCTGGGCACATTCATCAGATCAGGTTAGGTAAGAGCTACCTGGCTGCCCACCCTACTTGGGACCACGTTGGCGCCCCTACTATCTGCCCTTACTCTGAGGAGGACGATGGAGACTTCGAGCACGCTATCCTCCACTGAGCAGCCAAAACAATATTCAGAAGGGCCCATCTTCCTGGGCTCAAAGACCTTGGTTCTGACTCCCCTCTCTGGGCCTCCGAGACTCAGCTCCTGGGCCTCGCTCAATATATTAACACCACAGGCACTGGGTTTCCCCTTACAATGCCAGCTCGCTCCATGCCGATGATCTCTCCTGTTCCTTCCTCTGATGTCTGCCTTCCCACAGTCGGCTGAAGCCTCTCCTTGAAGTGTTTCTTTACTTCACTATGATGATCTTGATGTATTTTCTTCATTATTGTTGTTTTCTCTCCTAGCTTGATTAGTTACTGTTTGAGGTACACAGCCGGATGGCCAACTTTGGGAGATTGGTGCCCTTGGTTTCATTTGTTAGTTTGTTTGGGAATAAGGTTTTGTTTTTGCCATAGCTAGCACTCTACACAGATTCTTGTACCTAACAACGAATACATGATTTAAATAAAGTAAAAAAAAATACAAAATATCCAATTCTATATCTTGTATATTTTCCTTAGAATCGTAGTTATATATAGCAAGATAGAACCAATATAAGATCTAGATATAAAGCAATACTGAGATGAGAAAAGAAGTTTAATGTCATATAATAGGACTTAAATGTAATATAAATTGTACAATATCAGTATAAATTACTTTATAATTAGAATAGGTTACATTTGTGACAGAAAGAAATTAATAAAATTAAACTATCTTCATAAATATAAAGCAGGATCTAAAGTCCACTATATTCTATCGAAACTATATTTTTCTTGTTGTATGCAGAGATACGGAGGGGTGTAAATATCAAATGGACACAACTGTGCTCGCGTGCTCAAGGTTGAATGATTACGTAAGCAATTGTGGTTACGCTAATACAGTAGGTATTTGTTAGGAATCATCACTAGAGTGCCTGAACCCCGAACACCCGGTATCATAATATCATACCCGTTACAGTTGTGCACAGTTCTGTGTAGCCTATCGTAAGGTACAACATACCATAAGCAGAATTGTATGTGGCCCTTCTCCGAGACCGGACCTTTCCTTGCCTTTTCTACCCTTCACTCCATGTGCTCGAGTGAGTAAAGTGTATTGCACCGACTTCTATCTCCCCAAATCTTTCAATCTTCAACTGCTACACACACCCCTCCCCCTCTCTACCTTCACGGGCATAGCTCTGCGTTCATCCATTCATCTGCCCGTCTAGATACCGCACCCTACTCGCTACAACAAGATCGGATTGTTATCTTCACCCTCACACGCAAAAAAAAACTCCCCCTTACCGTAATCTCTATCGTCCAATTAAGGAGGTGACTCCTCCGCAGAACCTCCCCGCAGGCTGCTCTCAGTCGATTCTGAATGTCGCTGCTCATTTACACAGCCCATACTGGAGGAACCCTACAAGCTGACCGCCATTCCTTCACCTCGTACGTTATCCCTTCTGTGTAGCTCCTGAGCTTGTCCCCCCTCCAAGCTGACTGTGTGCGACTTGTAGCGTCGACGAGCTTCGAAGATGGATAGGCGAGACAATATCTATGGCTCCGGCCTGTCAAATCATCATGACGGCTAGGGGGACGAACGTGAAAAATCAGTCGCTTCCCAATGAGGTCTGTTCCACCGCCCTAAGAATCTATTGTATCTCTTCGGGTTGCTAACCCTACCGAACCATAGAAAGAGCTCTACCTCTTTGATCGCAGACTCCTCGACGCCTCTTCCTCACCCCCGACCGAACATATCCCCAGGCTGCAAACTCTATCTCCTTTTCCAACGAACCTAGAAACCGAAACCGAACTATCATCCTGGAGAACATTGTTTAAGAAACGCCTAGCATGGTCCGAGTCTGTCCTCTCGCATGCGCAGAACCTCGCAGCGACCATCTCGGAAACCGATGTATCGACAAACGTCGTCCAACGCAGTGTCCAGATCGCATTCTCGAACCTGGAAGTCCACTCGGTTGGATTACAGAACTCGCTTGTGAAATTGCGCGAGTGGGCGGAGGGCGTGCTGGTTCAACAGGACCGGGTGTTTCAGGAGTGGGAACCGGCTATAAAGCGCTTGGTCCGTATTCCCGTACATGACGAGGTCAAGAAGCACGGACAGGGTGGATCTGGCAAGGAGAGGAAGGTTTCTACCCTCGCGGACTTTTACGAGGTTAAGCAAGTTCAGGCTGCCGCTGTTGCAGCGCAGGGTTTAGCCCAGCAGTTTGAGAAAGAGGTTGTTGATCTTGGAGGCACTATTGAGGAGATCTGCGCTAGGACATCGGATCTTAAGAGTGATATTCAGAAGGCGAGGTGAGTTTGGCCGGCAGTTTCGCATTGCATTAGTCACGGGAGCTGACCCCTACCCTAGGGCATCCAGGCCGCGCAATGTTCTTGAGGATATGAAGACCCTGCTGGGCGAAATTGACATTTTGGTCAAGAAAATTAGAACGGGTATGTCCCTTGGGTTGCCATTTGTGTTGGCCATGCATAAACCCGGGTCAAGCCTAACGGAGTGATAGACTATGAGTACGTTCAAAGTTTACAGGGCCCGAGATCTGCTTCTACAGCTTCAAAGCGAGCTTATGCATCCACTGTAGATTACCTCCCTGGCTTGGTTAATATTGTTAATGATATGGGCCGATTATTACAAATGGCTACTAAACAGAAGGTAATCGAGGATTCGAATTCCACGATGAGAATGTATCTAATATTTGGTTGTAACAGAACGAGGTTAGTGCAACAAGCGTAAGACAGCTTCAGATAGTTGCCTTTGTCCAATCACTCTCCGCTCCCGTAAACCCTCAAATCCAGAAGATGGACTCAGCATATCAGGAGGAAGATGAGCACTCTCGATTACTCTCTCTCGTCATTCGGTTCCCCAAGATCTACGGAGCTCTGCTCGTTGAATGTGTGCGGCGAAGGGAATGGTCGGAGAAGCTTTCTAATGATAGCAAGAGGGTAGCTGAGGAATTTGCATTATTAAAAGAAGATGAGGAAAAGAGACGAAAGAAGTGGCAGCGGAACACTGGAGCATATCTCCCCTTTGACCTGGAAGACAATACCTCGGAAATCATGCGGGCAGAACTCAACACCCGTGGAGACTTCAGTGGGGGGTTACCGAGAATTTCAAGACAAGACGTTGAATCCTTCCTCTCGGTAATACAGAATGTTGAGGGTTTAGATAGTGTCGTGAAGGAGGTGAGGCAATTGTATCAAGATCTTGACAGGCCCCTTGGTCGGCGTAGTAAGCGACCGAAAGGCTTCAAGTTTGGGAGTGTCCATGAGGCAAGCTTGGGGGTCTCATCAATGTTTGGGCGAAACGAGGAAGAAGAGGTTAAGATACTTCGTGAGGATAAGCAAAACCTTACGGAGAGAATAAAAGGCTACGAGTCTCGGATAAGGAAACTCGAGGATTTGCTACATAGGGGACGGACAAGTGGCGGGAACATGTATCATGTCGCTGGCTCATCAACACCACAGCAGCCTTCTACTCCTCAGCCCGGCCAGACCTCATTCCCGACTTCGATAAGTGGACCCTTACTTTCGTCAGATCGGCCAAGTTCACCTGCCGCTATTCGGCGAATATCAACGGAAAACGCTGACAAGCCGATGGTGGCACGTATCTCTACATTGGAAGCTGAACTTGCTGCAGAGAGGGAATTGACTGCTCAGCTGCAGAGGGACGCTTCTTCTCGGGTGGATCTGGAGAAGGCTATGACCACTCGGATGGCTCTGGCCGATGAAACGAAGCGGGATCTCGTCGCAAACTTGGAGGATATGGGCCAGCAGCACGTCGTTGAAAGGAGGGTGTTGGAGAAGGAGATCGAGGAATTGCGACTGAAGCTCGATGATACCTATGAGGAGATGGACCGAATGGAAGAGGGGAGGAATGAAGAGGCGGACAAGCGGTCCGTCGCCGAAAAACGCACGAAAGGTCTCGAAGGGGAGTTGGCCATAATGGGTGAAGAGGTTGACAGATTAAGGATGCTGAGCGAGGACGAGGCTAAAAGGGTCAAGGAGTTGGTGGATGAGGTTGAATCTACTCGTCGTGCGTCTGATCATGACCTTGAAGGCCTCCGTGGGGAACTCGAAGCTCAAAAGAAGCTCGTGGAAGCAGGGAAGGAGAAGGCACGGAAAGTGGAAGTCGCCTTGAACGAATCGCAAGATAAGAACCGAGAGCTAGTTGGGGCCATCGGGACTTTGGAGGCCCAAATTGAGCAAATGAAGGGTTCCCTAGCCACCCTCAGCACCCAGTATACTGCTCAGCAGCATGGGCAGGAATCGATCAGAGCAGCTATAAAGCAAGTGCACAGTCAGCTTTCCACTGACTCGCCCCCGGATACTGCAGACACTATAGAGGCTACCGCACAAACATTGATCGACAAGGCACTTGAGCGCATCAAGGAGCTCAATGCTAAGTTGAAAGAAGGGGAGACGAGGGCACACGAAGTGGAAGCAAGCAAAGCACTTCTACAGTCTCGATTCGACTCGCGAACAATCAAGGCAAAAGATCTCACTCAACGGCTCTACACACATAACGCACGATCAATCCAATTACTTGAGTCGCTGAGCTACCGCATTGTTCGCGGCGAGGACTCGATGCAGATCGTCAAAGTGTCCAAGGGCGCCAATACCGAATCCACTCTGCTTTCTCAGAGCACTAATAATTTGGAAGGCTCGATTATTGGAAAGCCGTCAGCACTGTCATTGGCACACTCATCCACTGTCGAAGACATCAACCTTCTCTACTGGATGGAGACCGAAGACTCTGATGCAGAGACGGAAAAGTACACACAGTATCTTAAGAAAATCGGAGCTTTCGATCTCGACGCGTTTAGTGACACCGTCACTAGCCGCGTTAAAAAGCTAGAGCAGGACTGCAGACAACTGATGAAGCAATGCCGTTCCTATCGAGAAAAGTACTACCGATCCCGTGACGAAGCGAACGAGAAGATTGCATACAAGTCTTTTAAACCCGGCGACTTGGCCCTCTTCCTGCCAACCAGGAACTCGGTGACTCGCCCCTGGGCGGCCTTCAACGTGAACGCGCCACACTTCTTCCTGAAGGAAGATTCCTCTCACAAACTTGCAAATAGGGACTGGCTGTTAGCCCGCATCTCCAAGATAGAGGATAGGGTGGTTGACCTCTCCCGCTCAACCGCAGCTCTAACCCTCCCTCCTTCCTCCTCTTCCGCCTCCTCTCCCTCCTCCTCCTCGGCCGACAAACCCTTCTCCACCGCCCCGCTCGACGATGAGAATCCCTTCGAACTCTCCGACGGTCTGAGATGGTACCTCCTCGACGCGATCGAGGAAAAACCGGGCGCGCCCACGACCCCCGGCCTCTCCACTAGCACCGTCGCGGCCGCAAATGTAGATGTCAAAGCAAGCCTACGGGCGCGCAAGGGCGTTACCGGCGCGAAGAAGACACTGACGCAGATCACCACGGAGCACAACAGTCGCCGGAGTTCTAGCGGGAGCAATTCGCACCGGAACTCGCTTGTCGTGGGGCCGGAGATCGCTGCGAGTCTTAGAGAGGCGGCGGCCAGCGGTGGAGCTGTGGGGAGTGCTGTCGAATCTGTGCCCGGGACTCCGATTACCGGGGTTGGGGAGAAGGGGGTGGAGGCGCTTAGGGGGATTGCTGCTACTGCTAGTGCTGCTAGCGGTAATAACAGTGGGAATGATGCCCCGCTCGGCGGCGCGAGGGCATGACGGTGGTGGAATGTCTTTCGGAGTGAATGAGTGGGTGGGGCGCACCATCGACAGATTGACTAGGTGAATTTTCTTGTGTGGGTGCAGCGTAGTATGTCTGGTGAGCTGATTGGTGAATGAGTTCTCGCCTATCTGTCTATCTACAGCTAGATTCTTGATTGATCAATCAGTCGGGATTATCATGGTGTTTCTCGCATGACATGAGAGTATTGTACTGCACTCTACGACTCCGGAAGGCATGGGTAGGATGGGGCAGACGGGCTCATGTATTTCTTCTATTTTTCTCATTGTCATTCTTTTCCTTTCTACTCCTTTTTTGTCTATGGAGCGGAAATAGGAAAAGCTGCTATCATACTGTATCGTTTCGTTTGGTTGTCAACCTTTTCTTTCTTTTTTTCTCTCTTTCTCACTTTCACTCCACCCCACTTCACTTTGGTCTCGCGCCTAAATGTGTAAGTGGACTCGAGCACGCAAGTAAATTACTCACATATTTCAAACAATTTAGAGAGATCAACTTTGCCTTCACTCCCGTTGTACAAGAATTAATAATTGGATGATAATAAAACTATCATAAGGCATAATTAGCATCAAGTGTCCCCTCCCTCAGTTCTATAAGTACAGCACTATCATACAATAACCAAGTCATCATCCTCTTCCTCGAGCGTATCCAGTCCGGCAAACCTCGTCTTCTTCTTCGGCAGGGCCGGCGAGGCCGGTCTCTTCCGTTTAATCGGGGAAAGGCTAACATTGGTAGCCTCTTTGACTTTCTGGCGAAGTGAGGATAGAGTATTTGCTGTTTCGTCGTCCTATTTCTCACGCCCCCCTCATTAACCACCCCTTCCTTCACCCGTCGGTCGGGAAAAGAGACAAACATACCAAATTTCTATTAGCAACAGTAGCAGCAACCCCCGCCTCCTTCTGCCCTTCTCGAATCCCATCCTCGCCCCAGCGCACCTGCTTCTTCAAGTAATCCACCCCAACCCCGCCCTCTCTTCCCTGAGACTTAATAATCCTCTTCGTCAACTCCCGCTCCTTCTGCGCGTCTGCGAGGCGCTTGCGCATTCTGTCCTCCTTACTGCCGCGGAGGAAGGAGTCAGCGAGGTACTCTGCGTCGTCCAGCAAACTGGCCGTTGACCGGGTCGGCGCGATATAGACCTTACCGCCGGCACCACCGGCGCGTTGTGGAATATCTGATATCCCCTTGTCCCCAGCGGTGTCTGGGAGCAGGCCGTCATCGCGGAATGGTCCGCTGGGCCTGCCACGGCCTAGGAATTTCCGAGGTCGGAGGGCGCCTTTCTGCTTTGGAGGAGAGAACATTCTCGTAAGGGAGTTTACTTCTGCACGGGATGCACGGGATTTGTTCACGCCTTGTTCGACGTGGAAGGTGCAATAGTGGGTGTGGCGCTTGTCCACCCAGGATGTACATCTCTTCCCATCTCTCTTGACGGCTTTGCAGTGGTCCAGATCCCTGGCCTGGCCAATCTCCAGTAATTGATTACCTTCCGCCAATGTTAGTGAAAACCGCCCCGTATCCGCGATCCTCGGCTTCATTATTCCAGGATTTAGCAATGCTACTACAGTGCCCACGCCAACTTTCCAGAACCTATCGAACCCGGCGCCGAATAGGAAGAGCTCTACCTCCCACTTTAGGTCAGTGATTTGGAGGACCATGTATTTCCCTGTGCCCTTCTTTTGTGTGTTCTGCCCGACATCCCGAGGAGAGGATTTCGAGCAGATTATGCCCATCACAACCCAGTCACCGGGGACGTCGGGTGGCTCAAAGTCGGGAGATTTGACGGATTTTAGGAGGTGTGGGAGGAGGAAGATGGTTTTTGGAGAAAGGTGGCGGGAGAGGGTAACGTGGGTGATTAGACGGCGAGAGAGGTGCAGGCCAGAGAAGGAGTCGAAACCGCCCTCATCTGTGGAATTGGGGTCTTTGGGTGGTGGGATTGATTCTGAGGTGGTGGTGAAGGGGTCCGTGATACCTCCTGGCGCTACTGAAGACGAAGGTAGTAATGGTTTAGGACATTGAGCTATAGCAGCCGTAGAACCTAACGACTTCGAAGATTGTAAAGCCCTGCCGGGGCCAAAGGTTGGGGGAGGCCCACTAGTAAAGCTTGGGGGAGGTCCATTACCGAGACTTGCAAATCCCTTGCTCCGGCTGTTCTCAATCATACGCTGACGTTCAGCCTTCTCCCTGTCATTCCTTCGCTCCTCGGCAATCCTCTCACTGAAAGTCTTCTTTGGCTTCTGCGGCGATGCAACCCCAGGTCTAGAACTCCCAGTTCTCAATGATGGTGCCCTTCGCAGAGAAACATCCCTTCCCGTCAACCCCTTATCTATCCCTAACAGCACTCTTGACGGTGACTTTGGAAGGACCGGTTCAGTTTTTACCGCCGTTGGTGATAGCGGGACTTGGACCACTGCTCCAGGTCCAGATGGTGCTCGCTGCTGTGAGGCCTGTTTCTTCTGTAGTCTCTTGAGCTTTAGTTTAGCTTCTATTTGGGCGAGCTTGAGTTGGAGCGTTTCTTCATCTTCCTCCTCCTCTTCTTCGTCATTGTCATCGTCATGTGCGCCGTCGCCGCCGCCGAATGGAGATGGAAGGGTGGCTTTTCGGAGAGGGGATGGGGAGGTAGGAACTGTTTGATTTGGTAGGCGGGATTTGCGCGGGGTGAGGTTTAGAACGTCTGCTGTTGACTGCGGAGGCCAAACTATATCTATTTGGCTCGGTATTAATATTTGTTTCTAATTAAGAAAGAGGAGGAGTATAAATAATGCTAGTGCTATTCGTAGGTTGGGGGAAGAAAGAAGGAAAGAGAGACACACCTTTATTCGAGGCCATCACACAAAGTGTGTGAGGGGAAGTGGGAGGAGAGTCCTCAAACAATGGAGAGACGTGTTTGACTAGACGAGCAGCAAGAAACGCGCCAAAACATGAGCCTCAGTCCCTTCAACAAATGCACTAACCTAATACAGCATATCCCAACCTGGAAGTTCTAGACCGGGTAACATTTGACTTGGCTGTGACATTCCTTCCTCTATCATATAAAAATATTCTCCCCCCCCGGATAATAATATATCGATTGAACCCTCCCCCCCCCCCACATACACACTCCAACCATAATGATCCGTCCAACATTATTAAAAAAGCTTTCTCCTCCTTTATCAATATTAAAGCCTCGATACCCATTTCAGAATACACGTCGGGCCTTTGCCTCTTCCATTCTCAATATCCCCACTAAGGTAAGTTCTCTTCCCTTCAAGACTTTTTTTTACATTCACTTTTCCCATCCCGGCTGATGAGAAGCGGTTAAGGACCCCGTAGAACTGGACAACATCACAGCACTCCCCAATGGTATCCGAGTCGCAACAGAAGCCTTGCCAGGTCACTTCTCCGGTCTGGGAGTGTATATCGATGCTGGCTCCCGGTACGAGAACTCCCGTATTCGCGGTGTCAGCCATTTAATCGACCGCCTATCCTTCAAAAGCACGAGCAGCCGCAGTTCCGACAAGATGCTCGAGACGCTCGAATCCTTCGGTGGGAACGTGCAATGCGCCTCGTCGCGTGAATCGCTAATGTACCAGGCTGCCGTCTTCAACAAGGACGTCCCGTCCATGATGGGACTCCTTGCGGAGACCATCCGCGACCCGCTAATCACGGAGGAGGAAGTCGTGCAGCAGTTAGACACTGCGGCTTACGAGATTCAGGAGATCTGTGCGAAGCCGGAGTTGATACTGCCCGAGTTGCTGCACATGACGGCGTACCGAGATAACACTTTGGGTAATCCGCTGCTGTGTCCAGAGGAGAGGCTTGACGAGATCAAGAAGGAGACGATATTAGAGTATAGGAATATATTCTATCGACCCGAGAGGATCGTTGTCGCCTTCGCGGGGGTGGATCACTCGACGGCGGTGAAGTTGGCAGAGAGGTATTTCGGAGATATGAAGAGTGCGGAACTATCACCGTCATCACTACATACCGGTGCGCCGCCGTCGAGTAGTATCTACCCATCAACTCTTTCATCCGGTATCCTCTCCAAAATCCCACTAGCAAAGAATCTTTCCACTAGCGCCTCCCGCTCAGCAGATGTCCACCCCTCGTACCCAGGCATAAATCTCTCCACCCCATCGCATTACACCGGAGGCGTGATCACCCTCCCGCCATCTGACCTCCCCTCACACCTGCCCACCTTCACCCACCTGCAAATCGCCTTCGAAGGCTTGCCCATCTCAGACCCGGACATTTACGCCCTTGCGACACTGCAAACCCTCCTCGGAGGCGGTGGCTCCTTCTCCGCCGGCGGGCCCGGGAAAGGGATGTACTCGCGCCTCTTCACCAACGCACTAAACCAGCATGGCTGGATAGAGTCTTGCGTCGCCTTCAACCACTCATACACGGACTCAGGCCTCTTCGGCATCGCTGCTTCCTGCCACCCAGGCGCGGGGCCCCATTTGGCAGATGTGATACTGAAGGAATTCGCCGCGACGTTTACGAAATTCGGCTACTCTAGCCTCAAGAGCGAGGAAGTTGGCCGTGCTAAGAAACAATTGCAATCTTCACTGTTGATGAACTTGGAATCGCGAATGGTAGAATTGGAGGACTTGGGAAGGCAGGTGCAAGTTCACGGCAAGAAACTTAGTCCCCTTGAGATGTGTTGCGAAATCGAAAAATTGGGGGTTAAGGACGTGAGGAGGGTCGCTGAGAGGGTCTTGCTCGGCCAAGTAGAGAACGCGGGAAAGGGCAGAGGCGGGGCCACGGTTGTTGTGCAGGGCGGCGAGACGGAGGTCGCGGCTATGGGGGATCTGTTAGAGGTTGTAGGGAGATATAGACTTGGTAGAGAGTAACCTGACTGGGACAGTCATTTCTTATATTTTCTTGATCAAGAGGGAGGGGTTCTGGTGGGTGTTTTTTCTGGGTGGGAGATTGCTAGAGCTGTTTTATTTTCCTCCACGATACTCAAAAAAATTTCAGAGCACCTAAAGGTTTCATGGTTTGGTACTAACGATAGATCGCTACTCATAGAGCTTTCTATCTCGTTTTGGTGGTCAATACCGTAGACGGTAGGCATAAAGTACAGTACCTATGCAAAAGTGTTGGTGAAAAGGCCGTTTTACACCAAAAATCGCCTTGTTTGATCAACCCCCACACCTGGAATCCCTTCAAACAATGCTCACAACCTGTATAATTATTTTACCTTTACTTTGGCTTTCACCTAATACCATTTATTAGTTCAATTTACACTGTGGGACCAAGCTATTAGTCTCCAAAGTTGAGAATACCTGTTGCTATGCCAATTTTGTATGTAAAATAATGCTTTTTGGAAATGTCAAAACTTTAGGCCTACACAACTTTTCTAATTTTTCCCCTAATTTATTAAAAGTTGGGTAGTGGTAAGGCAAGATTATTTTGACTATCTTTTAGAAGTCTAGTTATAAAACCCTGTGTGGTTCCTAAACTACAGGCAGCGAAAAATCGATATTTTTGGTGTAAAGAGCCCATTTAACCAAAACTTTTGCAGAGGGACTTGACCGTACCCAAATTGCAGCCTACGGCGCTAGATATACTCTCTAGCGCTCGAACCATACTGTACTGTACAAGTATCATAAATTGCAAGTGTACAAGTCCCTGGCATGTACGGGCCGGACACAGCGGGGTCTTGGGAGCTGAGATTTCAGTGCCAAGAAGACCCCCTGTGTCCGGTCCGTACATGCCAGGGACCTGTAAGGTACAAAACCGGAAAGCGGTATCTCCCCATAGAATTCGATGCCGGGCATTAGTGGCAGAAGGTGCCAATTAATTAAACCCCCCTATGACAAATAGACTTTGGTTAGCCAACCAACAGATATTTGAGGACGGTTTGACAAAAGGCTCAAGCACGAGGCTTTGGTAACATGTGAGGACCATACGCGGGAGGACGCTACCGGCGAGCCAGGTTGGATCTACGACATCCTTTTCTACCGTACTCGTACTCCGCCTCCGCAGAGACATGTGTAAACCCCCTCCTCCCGCATCCACTGATCTAAAGTGTTTTTTATTACCGGGCCGATTAACGGCTTCCAGTAAATTTACAGCAAGTCATCGCACTATTGTATCAAATCATATCGATCACTCCGCCTGTCACATCGAGTGATAGGCGGTGACCTCACG
Organism: Tuber umbilicatum; assembly: GCA_003313605.1. Taxonomy (NCBI): domain Eukaryota; kingdom Fungi; phylum Ascomycota; class Pezizomycetes; order Pezizales; family Tuberaceae; genus Tuber; species Tuber umbilicatum. The sequence continues at coordinate 28,032 of QLOI01001022.1, forward strand.
TTTATAAATCCAACCCCCCTCCCCACCCATCACAACATCCATAACCTGCGAACATTCCAACCCACCCTCCAAAGCCACAAAAATGCATCCGCCACCACCCACGACCCCGACAAACTCAAGCCATCAAGCATCCAGCCCCCAACTCCCAACATCGCAACCCATCGCAATCAAAACGAACCTCCCATCCCCAGTACATCCATCTCACCCCCCCATATTGTTTAACTCTTCGAGTGACACCCTATGATCACACCCTCCCAACCACGCGTAATTACTAGGCCCACATACCGTATCAGTATTCCGAAACCAGCACTCTGAACCACGCGCTACCCCGCGTGTAGAGCCCGACTCAGCCGCCGCCTTGCTATAATCTGCCCCGCTATTCCTTCCAGAATTAGAATTGCGATAGCGGTGGGTCCGATATCTCCTGGGCTGCGTACCGTGGCACTCAGGCGTGAGGGTAAGTGATCGGAAAAAAACTGGTGTTGCACCAACGACTTTTTGCCCCAGGCTGGTACAGTGCAGTACTGCACTCAAGTTCTTGACGATACGTCTTGGCCATGACCGTGCGCGTGTGCCCGGCAGCGCGGGGGGGATAGACGAGCACATCTAGGTACTGTACTGTACTGCAGTATGGCATGGCTGTTATGATGAGAGTATCCGTAACCATTTATATTCACATGATAACCCCCTGCCTACTCGAGTACTTTATGGTGAGCTGACTCGGTTACAATATCGCTTGAAGGGAGGGGTGAAGAAGGGGTAAGTGTGAGGATGCGGTATCCTAAAATCGAAATATTAACATGAGGTATCAAAAGGCTGATTAGAGTATTCCCCAGGCAAGCAAGCCCTACTTCCCCTCTTCCAACTCGCTTATCCACGTGACTTCTTCATCCCTCGCAAGTTAACCGCACTCCCACGTTCCGCAAAGATAGAAAAGTGGCGAGCGCAATACTTAAGTAAAAACCATGATTTATAAATTATCGTACCATCAAAAACTGCATGATAGCATAAATCGTAAACCGTGCCAGAAAACCAACCGACTAACGCCGTTCCCCCGACTCCAAAAAAAGAAAAAGAAATAAAAGAAAAGTGACCAAGAAATTACAAACTAAAATAGGTACAAGAAATGAAAATGCGATAAGTACCAGACGTAAGATGGAAAATGTATAGTGAATGTAGTGCGGTAGTTGGTATTGCGGTGTAGACATCAATTCGTAGAACCCGCCCGCCGGCCCGATGTCTAGGAGGGGGGTATTGTGCTCTTGGCCCAGGGAAACTCATAGGCGGTCGACGAACACAAATCTCCAGCGGGGGCCCATGGCGAATGGGGATATGTTGGTAGGTACAAATTCAGTAGGATAGGAAAGTATGGACCCAAGAGTCAACCTTGGGGGCAATGGCGAGCACAGCTCGATGGAAAGAGCCTGTTCCGCCGTTGTGGCAGCACTAGTCCTCGACCGAAAGCACCGCACCTAGAAGAAAACGCAGTCGGCCTGGAAAAAAAAATCAACATCTCTTCCGAAGGAGAAAAAGTGCAGTGGCTATAATAAGTACAAACCTGCAGCAAGGGGAGGAAGGAAAAAGGGAGGGTCATTGAGGGAGGCGGTGCACCCCTACATCCCACCAATAACTCTAATTCTTGGCTTCGATTTCGGTTTTGTCGCGACCTGTGCTAGGCTAACCCTGGCACTATCCGCGCTGATCAGACTGACGCCGCTGTTCTGGCTCTGTACCGACAGTCGTTTCCGCCTCCCTCCTGGGCTGTTGTGTCGAGAGCTCTTCGCGAGTTCTTGCTCAAAGTTTGTGACGGTAGCTTCTGTCTCCGCACAGCTGGGTTGTTCGGAGCACGGGGTGAAGGGCACCGTAGTAGCCGGACTAGCACAAATGACCGGTGATGCATCGTAGGTTCCCCAGTTAATGGTCGAAGGAGGAAGGGTTAGGGTTAAGGTTGGTGGAGCGGTGCACGGTGGAGCACCAGATTTATCCTTCTCGCGTGAGACCAGACATGCGATCTCAGGTGGAGGCGATGGGAGGAAATACGAAGGCCTTCTGACAAAGTGTAAAATGCGGGCCGCTCGAGATAGTTCGCCAACCTCAGATGATGCATCGTGAGTTTCCGTATCCGTCCGATGAGGGTCGTTGGCAGTATCAGGTTCGGGCTCCATGGACTCCTTCTCCCCATTCCCTCTAAATGCCGATGGAGAAGCTAAGGGTGATTGCGCTATATCCCCCCCAGGGTCGGCAGAGGATCCCAAATTGCTTTCGATATCCCCAGCTTCATTGTAGCTTCTGCAACGTTCATGTCGTCCTCCAGTAGCATTCATAATCCTCGGCCATGTATCAAATGGCCAATACCTCCAACAGAAGTAGGCCCCAAGCATTACCAGTAAAGTTAAAGCAGCAGTAAAAATGCCAAAGATGATTTTAATATGCTTTGGTGAATGAACAACGTCCCGTGCAGATAGTAGAGCCATTCGATTAGGGTTCCGTGGGTCAGAGTAGTGGTCGTCCGGTAGTGCAAGGGCAACCAAGGAATATCAACTGTTCGAAATGGTGAAAGAGAGAAAAGTCCTTCTCACGGTCAGTGTGCTACTGTGTGAACGCTTTTCTCCCAAAAATTGACGTATCGGACGACACGATAAAAGCTGATTAGTTGTTGGGGCTGGAATTCCAGTTCCATGGCAGCAATGGATAGAAAATCGTTGAGGGGGCGCGTGGCTGCCTTGCACTGGGCATTGTATCATGTTCTCCATATCCAAAGAGGGGTTCGATCATTTCTATTCACTAAATAATAAAAGTATCGCAGGGGTTGGTAGACTGATCTCAGGCCGATGTTGTCTTTCTGGGGCTAAATCGTCGATCCCTTCTGGCTCGGTAGATACCAAAAAGAGTATCGTACATATCCACCTGCGTAGAACCTCGCTGGCGGTGGGGCCAGTACCGAAGTCAAGTAGTTCTAGTACTTGGCGTCTCGCAGCCTAGCTACAACCTGGGCAACTATCAGCGGTAGAAGAAAAAATATGCTCGAGTACAAGTAATAATTGCTCAATAGAGAGGGAGAGCAGCAGAGGAAAAGGAAAAAAAGAGCTGTCATATCGGGCCTATCAAAACCCGTTATTGAACCCTTCGCCAAAAATCTTCCAATCGAAGAAATCCGCATCACGTGATGCGTCTAGCTTTTGAGAAAGGGCGGTTTCACGAAACCTCCAATAGATTTACTCCTGGATGGAACTCGACAGTGACGAACACGCACTCCCTATATCAAATCACCGGTAATCAAGGACGCCACAAGTTAGCAGGCATCATCACCATCAGCATCATCATCGTAAGAATAGAACTGCATATACGGGTCGAACTACCCTATAGTTCATATTGGAAACAAGGAAGGGCTGTACCTGGGAATAGAACATAGAACAATCTCTGCACTTGTCTGGCTGATAATTCTTCGGGGCTTCACCTTCGCGCATTGGCTGCGCATGCGATGAGCCACCTGGAGAGCTCACGAATCACTCACCAGCTCCCAAAACCAGAAAAGAACAATGTACCCCGAGTGATCTATAATGATCAAATACCGGCTATTACATGTTCTAATACAAGTACCGTAATTCGGACGCCAGCAAGCCCCGACAACAGACGGACGACAGGAAGGGAAAAGGAAGAATGAATGAAAGTGAGAGCAAAACGCCAGTTTTCATCGAATAGATATGCTAGTATATTTATTACGAGTCGGCCAGACTTTGGCTCCACATCGCTTCTCGGAAGTTAAACTTGTGGCTGCCAGTTATGATACCCGACTAAAAATTTAAGGATTGCTGTTCGAGTCTGGGGATCCGGGAGGGCTCAGGCCGGGACTGGATGATGGCGCGGGATGGAAGGCGAGGGGAATGATTTGTGTTGTCGGCTAAGGGTACTGTACAACCACGTTAATATATCAGTGGAAAACCATCATAGCGAACAGGCCGACTTGTAGTAACCCACGGAACATTCAAGAGCCAGGGGAGAGAATTTTGGCGGGTTGAGAAATAATCTCGGGTGAGAACCGAAAGCATAAATTAACCACCATCTACACCTACCGAGACGTGTACGATGCTGGTGACAAAAGTGATGAGCAACAAGGGCAAAATATCGACTATCTAACAACCTCATCACCACAAATAAAAGATTAATACCCCTCCCCGCCAACATCCAACAGCGGAATGGAGTATCCCAACAAGGAGTTGGGTCCTTGGGCTATTAGACGCAGGTTTATTGTAAACAGAAATTGCAGGAATGGCCGGTGTCCCCAGATCCATGATTAGATGATCGAGCCAAGTGCCATGTGCTCAGAGAGCTACTTTTTGATCATGCCATCTGTGTCAGCTCATCAAACAAGATATATGAAGATGGATTGGCAGGATTCCAAGTAGATGGGAGGAAATAACCTTTGATGGAGAAAGTTAGAGGAGGAGTGTTACCAGTAGATAATTCAAAGCTTGGAGAATAGATCTAGGGGTATAAGGTATTCAAAAACAGAGTAACATCAGGAAGGCAGGTAATAATAATAATAGTTACTAATACTCAGTTCATGAAAACTACTAAGAGTATAAAATGGTAATTGAATATTAATATAACTAGTTATATTGATAAGGTCTCTTTTCAGTTGCTGGTTGTCTAATTGCAGGAAGGAACTCTTATATTTATATCCTGCATGAGTTTCTACAGCCAGTAAATTAATGTTAGGCATATAGCGAATACACTACTGAATTCAGCATTTGTACTTATTACAATCAAGTCTAACATCCTCCTCTGACAGTGATGTAGGTACTGGGTGTCACTTGTTATATTTTCAGAAGTTGCATTCTATTAGTAAAATACCACTAAAGGTACCTCCTCCTTATAGTACTGTATACATCACAGACGTTTGTTTAACTGAAAGCTGTTTACAGGATAGATGAGAGAGAAGCTTAGTGAAGCTAATGCAACTGGAATCCAGCAAATTGGTTACTACTGCATAGAGTTATGAGGCACTTCATCTAGTGGTACAGAGAGTCTTGCAAAAGTAACAGGATAGATTTGACAAAAATGTTAGTATAATAGAGACAGCCACAGAATGCAATAGAAGCATGATTGAGTCCATGTTCCCATCAATGGTAGTATTATTGGATAATACTGTCAGAAGTACACGGATGAAAGTAAAGGAGAAGTTGCTGCAAGAAGACTCTTACTAGACAATCAGAGAAGCAACAGAGTACTAAACCTACTGACTCATGTGAAGGCAACATAGTCATCCCTATAGGTTAGTTACACCTGTTTGATATTGAAACTGATTCCTTCAATAGCAAAGAAACGACTAGATAATTTGCAATAGAGCGATATATGCCTGACTAAGTTCATAAGAAATAGGTATTGGTAGCTTTTAACTGGTGGAATCATAGACACCCTCAGGAAGAGAAAGTTAACCATGGCCTGAAGACCAAGCAGGGCAATCTTTCTCAGAGTTTAGAGTATTCGCACCTAGATAGATAAGTCAAGAAGTTCTTGGATTGTTAAAGACACTGAGATAGTATAGTAGCTCATGTATTGGCTATGGAAACTCTCAGGGGAAATAAATATATGAGTTTCTCTCTGCTATTAGAGAACTAGCAATAAAGAAGTAATTTTATTAATAAAACAAGGTATTATAATCTTTGATTATCATTTCATACTATTAGTAGTTTTAAAGAACTGAGTATAAGCGATTATTATTATGAGCCTTCCTGACAAAACTCCATTATTGAATACCTTATGCCCCTAGCTATATTCTACCAAGTGTTGAATTATATACTGGTAACAATTCAACTACTATACTATCTATGTACCTTTCTAATAACCAACAACTCTGTTCAACTTCTGGGTCTACATGCAGACACTATAGACCATGAGAATAATTACCCTGCTTGGTATCCAGGTCATGGTTAAATTCACCTTTGTGAGGATGTTTATTACTCAGCGGTTGAAAACTATTAATACCTTCGCTATATGAACTTGGTCTAGATTATATTGTTATGTTGCAAATTATTCAAAGGTTTCTTTGCTATTAAAGTAATCAATTTCAATATAAAACATTAGTAACTAACATATAGGTATGACTGTATTACTTTGTATTAGGTAGTAGTGTATGCCAAGGCTAATAACTGATACTGGAGAATATATCAAGAAAGAAAAATAAAATAGCATATAAGCAACTCTGTTCACTAAGATGTTACGGGTAACTAACTCAGAGCTCAGTAGAGTATGGTTAAGCGTTAAGATAATCGATAACGGAGTAATGTCAGGAAGGGATCATAATTGTAATCGCTAATACTCGGTTCACTAAAACTACTAAGAGTATCAATTGTAGATAATAACTTGTTATATTGATAAGATCTCTTCTCCATTGCTGCTTCGTCTAATAGCTGAGGAGCAACTCTAATATTTATATCCGGCGTGAGTTTCCGCGGCCAGTACATCTAATGTCTATACTAACTAAGTATCTCCGCAATGACTACTCGGGTTTCGTCTTATCAATCTGAGTACGAACACTCGTAGACCCTGAATACTTTCCCTGCTTCTAGTCATTTGGCTATTATACTCTGTCTTTATGAGGGTGTGGAAGACTCCGCCAGTAGGAAGTTAACGATGCCTTTGCCATATGAACTTAGTCTAAAATATGCTGTCCAAATACGAACATACTAGTCGTTCCTCCGTTATTGAAATGATCAGTCTCAACATCAGACAACGGTGACAACACAGAGGCATGACTGCATTGTCTTCATGTAGAGTTGGTAGGCTTAGTGTCTCTTGCTTCTTTGATTTGTCTAGCAAGATGACCTTGCAGCTATGTCTCCTTTACTTCTGTCCTTTCTTGCAGACCTATGACTATTTGTAGTCGGTCAATGTGAAGCGCAATATTTTAATATTATTCTACCGGTTTCTCTATTTGTCCAGGTACTTTATGTATAGTACACTGGATTCCAGTTATATGGGCGGTGCTCACCACCCCTCCCATATATCCTGCGAACAGCGCCCGGTCAGTTTGACAGCGACGATGTATACGGTATTACGGGGAGGCAGTCAATTTCGCCATTTTGGCAGCACCTGACCTGTGTTATGGGAAGGCTTGAAACCGAGCACTACTGACAATGGTGCTACCTTAAATTCCTATAACTTTCTCAAACATTAGTTTGTTTAAAATATCTCCCTGCCATCCGCATCTCCAGCCTACTTTTTACCTAACAATAAAGAGAAAGAAAATGCAAAAGTGGTTCATAAGGAGCCTTAGCAGTTTGAAGTTGGGGTTTTAGATTAGTCAGTTTGTTCAAGGATTCCTGTACCATCAGCTTATCGTGCCTCCCAGCACCAAGGCATCCAGATACTTGTGAAAACGTCTAGACCAACTTGCCAGTTGTGTTTGAAGTGTGAAGTAGTAAATTTTGTTTTGTGTTATGCTGGAAGGTAATTAACAAATAATTGTCTTCTTGTCTGAACATTAACTTTTGAACAGTTTCTTTACTGTTTACTTCCACCATTGCGTATATAATCTTGCTTCATGTTGGCTACAATACTATCACACCAATCATCGATATCAGTTATATCAAGCTTTGTTGTTTACCACTAATAACTGGGCTCATAACTTTAAGTAACACAGACCAATTTGACTTGTTTTATCATATTCTTGAAGAGAATTCTTTACTTTATCCACAGGAATAAATCATGCCAAGATTCATAGTTTGATTCTTGGATAAATTACTTCTTTGTGATACAAGCTTATATTTGTTCAATCAAATTAATCTCACATTATGCGAAGATATGTTGAATTAATCTAGCGTAATATCAAATATTATAAATTATGCTCGTGTATTAATAATTTTGCTCTTATTGAGAGTTAAACACATGACATTAAGAAATATGTCATAAGGCTAGCGAACTAGCTCATGGTTAGGCATATGCCAAACAGATTGGTCCAGCCACTTTGAGATAACTTTCTGAACTACTAGATGAAATTATATATAACTTTATATAATACTGACTAATTTCTTGTATTTCAGTTGCAGGAGCTTTGCTAATTAAATTGAAATCAAGTTTAGTTTTTTGTTTAAGCGGTACAAAAAACAGACATACACAGCGCTAGCCAAGATGCCAAAACAACTTCTACCATGGACCAGGACTACAACAGCCAAGCAGAAAACCTCTAAGCGACGCACAGCAAATGGGTGAAAAAACGGCTCCAGTCACACATCCAACCCGTATACAGATGAACGAATAACCTCCGCAGACAAGCAACGTGAAGAAATCCTCCAGCAACAGTGAACCATCACCAAAGAAAAACCAAACAACATAGGGAAGAACCACCTTCCAACCAAAATACAACCCCTTAACCTAAGGTGACGGGCGTACAAAGGGTCCAGAATGTCAAACCTTTGCACCAGAATGGTACTGGCGGAGACGCTGAGTGGAGTAAATGTACCCTTGGCCAGCCGGGTAGGGAAGAAACTAGAGGGAAAGAACCCCAATCTGCCGAAGTATGGCAACCGTGAAGGGTGTGTGGTACCAGTGGGATATCCCCAGAGGTTCTCCAGAAACAAACAACAGTGGAGGCAGTAAGGTGCCAGCTCCGGGCAGTGAGGTGCCAGCTCCGAGCAGTAAGGTGCCAGCTCCAGGCAGTAAGGTGCCAGCTCCGGGCAGTAAGGTGCCAGCTCCGGGCAGTAAGATGCCAGCTCCAGGCAGTAAGGTGCCAGCTCCGGGCAGTAAGGTGCCAGCTAGGAATAGTGGGGCAGTAGGGTGCCAGCCAAGGAGTGAAGTGATGACAAGGGGTACTATTGGGAGGAGAGAAGTAGTAGTAGGATACCAGCCGATCCAACTGTAGTTGGGAGAGAGGAGGGCTCATCCAGGAGACCACACAACTGTTGAAATCGTGTTTGTGTCTGTACTAGGCCATCTCCGTTATCAATACAGCAGGTGTCTTACCGCATTTCTCTTGTAGTCCCTTTATTCTCTGAGAGATAGTGTCACTTAGTGGATGGGATACCATTACCATGCTGCAAAGATGGGGGAGTGGGGAAATCGACCAAAGCCTGATAGAAGACCAGACCCTACTAGAAACCCTGAGGCCAGAGGGAAAGGAAATCCTAAGTTCCCTTACGGCAAACTGTAGTCCCAGCTGTCTACTGAGTGGAAAACCGTAAAAGCCGACCGGGCAAATGCTAAGCGAGGTGCCTAGAAAAGCGGGGTAAGGGGAGGAGGGTCAGTATTGTGAAGAGTGCTGGCAGCAAGGATGGAAGGCAGTAAGGCCATCCAGGGGCCTGAAAGCTCCAGAGGGAGTGGATAGTAGGTGGCCAAGTGGCCAGGAGAGATGGAGATGATAAATTCCTCTCCCCCCCAAAGGGGAGAGAAGAAGGGAAAAGTGGTGATAGTTCTCTCAGTGTTGTGGTGTTCCCAATTAGGAAATAATTTCAAGTAAGAGGAAAATAGGAGTCGCGGAGGATGTGCAGGAGCTTTGCTAAGCTCTCCTCTAATATCTCCTATAAACAACTTCTGTTCAGATAGATGACTACTATAAATATAGTATTATGAGAAGAGTGTCCTTTCAGTAGTATATTACTAATAAAACCTAACTTCCAAAAATGTAGTAGGTAATACCCAATACCTGTAACAGATTGTGAGGGGTGGTGTTAGGCACAGTTGTCATGAGTATAAAGGCTTATTTCAGTACCTTATATATATATACCTAACAACGAGTTGAGATTATCTGTCTCTGATAGAACAATTCAAAGAGCTCCTATATGTTAGAAATATAAAATCTGCAAGGCTTGTAAAAACTTTAAGCCTTTTGTCAACCATTAATATAAGCTGAACGTACTAACTGTATGTGGACAAATATACTATTACAAAACAGCAGACTTTTGGAAACCTTTAATATGTTCCGACGAATGCTACTTGGATACAGCTAAACGAGGATTGGTTTGGGTAACACATTTACTTCATAAACAATACCATGACCACTACCTACAACACACTTCTCACAGTGAACAAGACTCTCTGTACATGACATAACTTAGAAGAATTGATATCAACCCCAACCTAAGCTAGAGCTCAGGTCTAGTCTAGCATCATAATCTATCGGATAGGCGATTAAGTGTAAATTATTTGATTAAATATAAAGGTCAAATGGAACATACCCAATCAAAAATTACCAGCTCGAACCAAGACCCAAACCCCCAATTATCGCTCACACGACTCCCGCACTCTCAGAGTTTCGAAAAGCATAATTCGAAGGTCAACTAGAACCTACGCCTAGTGAATTCAGATATCGTAGATATACAATCCATAGCTCCCGACCACTCCCCCAAGCTACCAATACTCAAAGAAAGACAAAAAACCCCAATCCCACCAATACCCAATTTCAAAAAAAAAATCGAAGTATCAAACAACTGCATAGGAAAACGTACAAGCCCTTACCCAGCCTAGAAAGGCACAATCCACACTATCCCCGTTGTCCCGAATCCATCTCAACAGGGGGTCCCGGCGTCCCATCTCTCGAAGGGCTATACTGCGGTTGCTGTTGGTGTTGCTGAGGCAGTAAGAACTGTGTATCCCCACTCATCTCTTGAGCTGATGGTTGTGGGGGCTGTGGCGGAGAAATCGGTCCTTGATATCCGGTACCCTGGGTAGCATAAAACACATTCCCTGGAGGCACCTGCTGTTGCGGTGCAATTTCTGTCGTGACAATCTCTACTGGAAGCGGTTGCTGCTGGAGCTGGTACACTTGTGGGGGCTTTACATCGCCCTGAGCGGCCTGAGCAGCATACGCCGGCTGCGACTGTGGGTATTGTTGGAATGGTGCAGAACCTTCTTGCACCATGCCTACAGGATAAGGAACTGGGGTTGGCTTGCGATTCTTCCGATGGCAGTACCAGACTATGGCCCCGACGATGGCCACGCCTACTACCGAGCCCACAGCTATCCCAACTATCATGCCTGTGTTGGACTTCTTCTTTTCACTAGTGCTGGTGCTGGTGTTAGGCGAGCTGGAGCCAGAGCCAGAATTGGAGTTTGATGCCCCGGTTTTAGCAGTGCTAGTAGGTGTGCTATACCCCACGGTAGGGCTACTCGCGCCTGGTATTAGTGTAGAATATTCCTTTGTGAGAAGATCCAGGTATGAAGAGTAGATACTGGAGTATATCCCGGTATCATCGGTGTATGAAAACCCTCCAGTTAATGATGATAGGAGTGACGAAATGTCTATCATACCACTGTAATCTAGTCAACAATCATCCTCAAATTTTTCCAAAAAAAAAAAAAAAAAAGTAAGCGAGGAATTACGGGTATCGACAACTATCTGCCCCAGCAGAATCCTTATAACATTCTTGGCCAAGAAAACAGCAACCACTCCCGCAGGTAACATAATAGGCACCACAGGCTTGCCGCCTCATTAGGTCCGAACCATCGCTGGGGATTATGGCAGGATTCGAGCTCCGACGAAGTAGTTCGGCGACGACGGGTGGCGTCGTCGGAGCTGGAGTGATCTCCACTGCCAGTGTGACTGGCGATGGGCCTGTAAGTGTTGTCTCGGCACTCTGTGGTGCACCTCGGACTGTGTTGCACAAGAGCAGGGCGGAAAGGAGCAATGGTGGGAACATGATTTCCCTGCAGGACGTGACCGTAGAGTAGGTTACCGTAATAGGGTATCGTGGGAAAAATGTAGATTTCTCGATCGGTGGGTCCCCTCTGGTGTTTTACAAAGGAGAGAAAGGAGAGAAAGGAGAGAAAGGAGAGAGGAGAGAAACAGAGAGAAAACGGGAAGATGCAAAAGGAGACGTGAGACATTCCTTCTCTTTTCGCTTTTCACCCCCAACCTGTTTTCGTGGCTGTCAGCCTCCGCACTCATTAGAACTACTACGGTACTGTCTTACCGTCTTGTATGGTCCAGCCTCTCCACCTCCTCTTGGCTGAATGCTTTCGGCGGCCAAGTTTCAAGAACCCCCCATTAAGTTTGATCCATCACCGTCCCCCATTTTGTGCAATGTTGCCAAAGGACCAATGAATGTTCCCTTGAGAAACCTTTTCCTCATTTCAATCATGGGCTGTGTAACATTAGTTTAGGTCTGGGATCTGTCCCAACGACTGAGGAGAGTTGGCGACAAATAAATATCATAACTATTTTTATAAGGTATTCTACTTTCAACTTTTATTTTATATTGTGAGGCGCCGAATAGGGCCTTACCCTAAAGACATTTTCAAGACATCAATCTCGGCTTCTACTCGAGTACTAGTACGAGTACAGTACCTTGTATTACGGTACACTAGTTTCATACCTTGATGGGACTTCATAGCACAAGGTCAAATTATTACAGTTGTTATGGCGGCACTTGTAGAGGTCCCATGCGGTAGTTTTTAACTTGTACAAAGGGGTTTAGCCGACCGTGTTGTTACCATTCCGTGCTAAATATGAGGGTTTCGTACAATCGCGGTAAGAAAGTCGTGGGACAGTGGCGGAATTAGATGTAAGGAAAATTATGTAATAGGTACTACAGTATTATAACGTCATTGCAACCAGACCCATCTTGCACCTTAAGGGAACACATTACTGAAGATGCCTATCAGAAAGGATACTGGAAAGCATTGTGAAGCTGCAGAGGAAGAACGTCTTTGAGCAATCGACCTGTACCGGCAGGACTACTCCTATTGTCAGATAGAACAACAAACCGGCTATGGAAAGAGCTCAATCCAGCGTATGGTCAAACGCTGGGAGAAAGAGAATAATGTTAAATATCATCCCCGTTCAGGACGTCCTGCAAAGCTTAGAAACAGTGATAAGGAAATGATAACAGAGCTGATTGAGAATGATCCTGATGCCACAATTTCAGAGATTACAGAGTGATCCGGCCTCTCTGTGAGCAAGCATTTAATCAGAAATGAAGCATGAGCACAAGGCTACCGAAGCTATATCACACGAAAGCAAGAAGGCCTTTTACCTTCTCATCGGAAGAAGCTGTTGGCATGGGCGCAGCACATGAGTAGCTTGGAGGAAAGCGATTGGAGGAAATGCATCTTTACTGATGTAACTGCTTATTTAAGTAGTGGTCATCAATGCGGTCCTCGAAGAGTTCGACGAAAGGCAGGAACTGCAAACCTGGAACGCTATCAGGATAAGCAGCAGTACTCGAATCGGTTTTCCGTTAGTCTCTATGCGGCAATTACCTTTGGCTATCATACACCACTTGTTTACATTTGACAGCGAAAACCAAGTGAAAGAACATCTTCTAAGGATCAGTTAGGCCTCAATAGTCAACAGTTTGTCCATAAAGTCCTTGAGCCCTACCTTCTTCCTTTTCTTCAAACACTTCCCCACCAAGCTGAAGAATACTTGAGTGCCGAAGATAACCTTGGTGTTCACAGTTCTGTCTCAATTACAAGCTTTTATCAATCCAGGGGTATCACAAAGCTTACCTGGCCCCTGAAATCACCTGACATGAATCCCTTCAAAAATGTTGTACATAGGTTGAAATTATGACTTAAGAGAAGGATTTTAGACAGGAAGCCAAGAACTTCAGAGGAGGTAATGGGAGTAGCCAGTAAGGAATGGGAAGGGTTAGACTGGAATAGGATTTACTGAATGATTGATGACATACCTTGTAGAATTAGGGCGTTGATTGAGAAAGAGGGCGCAAGAACAAAGTACTAGGAATGGCGTTGGATAGTGGAATGGGAGACATTTTAAACCTGTAGTAAACAGTAATTCTGTTGTTGTCCCACGACTTTTTTTTTTTTTTTTTTTTTTTTATAAACTTTTTAACTTTATTAACTATGGTCAACTACAACTAGTTAATAACAGTTTCAAACGGTTTTCTGTTCGCCAAACGTGAGTCTTCCGTAAAACCCTCTAACGAGTTGAGGGCACTCTTAAGAATCCATGGTCGGGTCACTGCAAGCGACCTTTCCCCACCAAGATATTCCGCCAAGAGCCGTTTCAAGCCACCAGAGATAATGTCAGATCCCCCAGAAGGGTCACCGCTACCAGCGCCTCCCAGCAGCACCCCCTGATAAAGGAAAACCACCCATCCACCAACCTCACTTAGCCCTCGCACGGGAAATACCCAAAATAAAACAATAAACACTTAACCCTGCCTCCCCAAATGACAACTCCCTCCTGCCACATACCTCTGCCCACATCCGAAAACCCTACACAACATTCCCAAACCACCCCGCAAACTCCTAAGAATCCCACCGACCGCCCCCATACCCCTACTTATGCCCGGCGAACCCATCCTCGGGCCCGTCGGCACAACAACAACATCCTCATCCCCATCCTGCTTCACAAATTCCCGCAGGATCACCCTCCCGCCTCTCACGAAACTCCCGGCACGGAATACCACCATGCCCTTCCTCACCGCCTCCAACTCCTCTCTCCTGTTTGACAACCATCGTTGGCGTTCTCTCATCCTGCTCTTCCTCATTCCCTCCTCCAACGTGCAAGCAACCGAGGGCTCGCCCCTCAGAGGGCCAGGCGCCTGCACCACCTCAGCGGAGGACGCCACCTCAGCCACCTCCTCCTCAGCTACCGACATGTCATCATCAGCCATCTCCAGAGAAGCCACCAAATCAGCTACACCAGGCAGCCTCACCAGTACCACCGCCACCTCCTCTTCCACAACCGTAAACGGGGCGATGTCATCCCCGCCTTCAAACTCCACCTACTGTCGAAATCCTAGCTCACAATTCTGGGAATTGTGAGCCCCCCGGCATACAACACAAACCGCAAACTCCACTCCATGATACCTCGCCAACTGCTTCTTGGCCCAAGGTAAGCGAGCAGAAAGCACTGAAACATGGTGCTTCAACAGTGAAATCTCCGCCTCCTGAGGGAAAGACTTCTCCACTGCCCTCGTTAGGACATCAGCCAACCGTGCGACCTGTGCCGACGATGGTTTCGAATTTGTCTTTGTTACGGGTAACCAACTCGGAGCTCCGTAGAGTAAGGTTAAGCATTTTAAGTATTCGATAACGGAGTTGTGTCAGGAAGGCGTGGTGATTTTATCGCTAATACTCGTTTCGCTAAAACTACTAAGAGTATGAAGGGTAGATAATAACTTGTTATATTGATAAGATCTCTTCTCCGTTGCTGTCTATCTAATAGCTGGGGAGGAACTGTTATATTTATATCCCGCATGAGTTTCCGCGGCCAGTACATCTAATACTCATACTAACTAAGTACCTCCGCAACAGCTAGTATTATTTCATCTTATCAATCTTAAGTGCGAACACTTGTAGACCCTGAATAATTCCTCGCTTTGGGTCATTTGGGTTATTTTACTTCGTCTTCCTGAGGGTGTACAAGACTCCGCCAGTCAGAAGTAAACGATGCCCTTGCCATATGAACTTTAGTCTGAGTATTCTGCCCAAATGCGAACATACCAGTTGTTCCTCTGTTATTGAGGTGATCAGTCTCAATTTCAGACAATGGTGACAACACAGAGGCATGACTGTATTATCTTTACGTAGAGTTGGTAGGCTTAGTGCCACATCGCGTCTTTGATTTCCCTAGCAAGAATGGGCTTGCAGCTACGTTTCCTTAACTCCCGTCTGTTTTGTAGACCTATGACTTAATTGTAGTCGGTCAACGTGAAGCATTATTGTTTTCTGGTTCGGCAGGCTTCTCCGCTCACACAGATATCATTTGTATCATATACTGGATTCCAGTTGTATGAGCAGTGCACAATACCCCTCTCATATATCCAGCGAACAGCTTCCGGTCGGACGGACGGTGACAACATATATGGTATTATGAGGATGCTGCCAATTATACGATTTTTGCTGGTAGCTAGCAACTTCACAGGGTGCTGCAGGCGACGTCCAGGCCCTAAATCGGGACCAGAGGGGGGTGTTGGAATTGTATATGCCTAACACGAGCTCCCTCCTTCACAAGCTCGTCACGAGTCTTTTAATTTTCCCCTATTCTTTCTAGAACTCAGTACTGTAGCGTCAAAAACCGTCCGCATTTACTTGGCCACGACAGGAAAACCTTTTGCACGATTTTACCTCTGCCCTACCTGGCATTTCCGGATTTTCTCTATGAAAACTTTCCAACAACTCCTGAGCATGGTCCATACTCTCTGGTGGTTCCCAGGTGTTCTCATCCTCTGAACAATCTTTCCATTTCACCAAATACCTTAGTTCACGCAACCGAACATTTCGTCCACGAACCCTCCTAGTGTATGAGATTATTTCACTCTTTATTATTTTCTCCACCTCCTATTCCAAATCTCCCTCGATTTCCTATGGGGCTCGTGGAGATTGCTCCCGTCCAGGAGAAAAGGATGCTCGGTAAGGTTCTAGTAATGATACATGAAATACCGGATGAATATGCCACCGGTCGGAAATATTTAATTTGTACAATGAACGGCCTCTTTTCACCAAAATCTTGAATGGTGCATAAAGTTTAGGACTTAACTATTTAGATGGTCGTTTGGAGCCGATGTTTTCTGCGTTTAACATCACCTTATCACCAATTTTGATGTCTGGTTGTTCCATCGCCTTTTTATCAAGATATAATGTCATGGCTTCCCTTGTATGTTCCATGGTTTTTGCTGCCTTTTGGTGTATCGTCTTCATCCAGTGTGCGTATATCGTGGCTCCTGGGTTTTGAGCTTCTCTTTCTTTCATCCATTCTGTTTGTGGTTGAAAACCATAGTTCGCGAAGAAGGGCGACATTTTATGTGCGTTTGTGGCCGAGTTATTGTTTGCGTGTTCCGCTAATAGAAGCAGTTGATACCAATCGTCCTGATCGCAGTTGACAAAATTTCGCAGGTAACCTTCCAGTACTTGGTTGGTCCTCTCGGTTTGCCCGTCAGTTTGCGGGTAGTATGCGGTGGACATTTTTCGCTGTATTCCCAGCTGCTTACACAGTGATTCCCAGAATTCTCCGGAAAACTTTACGTCCATGTCTGATACTATCTCAGTTGGCAATCCATGAAGTTTCTAAACTTTCTGTAGAAAAGCTTTGGCTACCTCTTTGGCAGTCGCATTTTCGTGTAGATTGATGAAAAGGGCCATTTGTTACGGGTAACCAACTCAAAGCTCGGTAGAGTATAGTTATGCGTATGGTGTAGTTAAATAA
>QLOI01001023.1:0-32951 GCA_003313605.1 Tuber umbilicatum
TAAAGATGATGCCCGAGGGCAAGGAAGTGATAAAAGAGATGGCCAGCACCCCCCAAGGGGGAGGATGCTGGACCCGAAATGTGGTGATAGTTTCTCTGGTGTTGAGTCGTTCCCGATTAGGAAGTAAATTTCAATGACCGGAGTTGTAACGGAGACAGAGGATGCCATAGCCTAGCTGCTGCATGCGACATCTTGCCCCTATAGCTAAAAATAAGAATTATGAGTTAAAAAAAAAAGAAAAATAGAGATGTAGTTAGTTCTTCACACAGCCTTCTAAGTAACCCAGCTACACTATGATTTGGTTACCTCTTTACTCTTCTATCACCTTAATACAACGATAAGAATATTGGCGTTATGCATATTGACTAGAGTGTCAGTAATGCAAGAAGTAACGTGAGAACAATACTCTGAACAACAATATCGATACCTGTCAACAAGCAAACGAGCTGGAAAGATCACCAACGTTACAGGCATTTGTTTTATGCTTATAGTTTAAGGCATTGATTAATGCCTTATTGGATTTTGTTATAAGGCTACTGGATAGCCATTAAAGTATTTAAAGCCTGCGATCCTCATGAACTTAGAGGAGCAGACATCAACTGAGATAGTTCAAATATACTTAGTTGAGCAGTTACTTCAGCTCAGTTCGCGATTCCCCAATATCTTGCAGGTCTGAGACTCTGGCAAGCTGGTAATTAAGTAATTAATACCTATCTCTCAATGCTCTACCAAAGCCTCTGTTAGCTATACATCACTTAAAGTCCTGTTCTTTGAGATCAGAGTAAAGCTATCGTTAGCCCTTACTCTAAGCGCTCTCTAACTAGTATTCTTCATAACACTAGAGGACAGGTTACAAATACCTACAGTACAAAGTCCACCTAACAGGTCTTCTGATTATGGCCCCATTGGGCACATCTGTAATAGAGGTAAGCTGAACTAGATGGAGTCCAAGGTACGCGACTGAAAATAAGGTAATCGGGAAGGGGTCAAGAAACAAGAAACTTGAATTGATAGTGCAACGAGAGGATGTGTGAAGGGGAAAGTGAGGTGTCCTTCACACAACCATTAAGTACAAAGAAATCGTGTGTGTAAACATGTGTCAAACCAGTCACTTGCCCTATTTTTCCAAAGCCACACCAACCTTTCTATAACTCTAAGAATGAATACCAAGACCTTCGACCATTCCCATAACAACATTGACTACGCTGTTGGCTCCCATGTCCTTGTTCTGGTACTGCCGCTTCCAGATTCTGAACTACTAGTACTTGAATACATGCAGTCTGTTTTCTCTGTTCTCCACAAACTAGTCTCTGATTTCATGGTCGACTCTGGACTAAATAGAGATTCAGAGGCGGATGGCATACAGGGCCTGGGTTGAAAGGATTTTCATCCCCCAAATCATCGATATTGGCAAGGCTTATTAGCTGAATGATTTGACTATAAGTGTTCTTCCAAGTAGTTATTAGAAAGACAGTTGGTATGAAATCGTATGGTGCATAATCGAATGTCAAAATGAAGCTATAGGCATGGCTACAAGGAATACCATTTTACTGAAAGTAGGTACAGAAACATGTCTTTAGTCTGAGAATAACTGCAGAGGATTTGTCATTGCATTGTATAACCTCTGCCAGGTTTCGAGTTGCAATTTATACTATATTTCACTTGAACCGCTCTTGACTATTCAGTATTGCCTTTCATCACAAATTCAGTATACCACTGTCCCAGATCTGCATTCCTGGCTGTGAAATACTCCAGATACCATAAGTCCATAGTTTAATGCCAAATTTCATTCAACATATCCTGAATAGACATCTTATTGTCAAACTTTAGAAAATTCTTTGTTTATTCAACAATGTTAGAGGTTTTTTGTACATATGATTTTTCTTGCAAGAAGGTGTTGGTCCACATCACCTTGTCAATCATGTTGAGGTAATTGGCTACATCCGGGAATATGTGCTGGAGTTGATCCATTCAAGTATTGAAGTCTTCTGCTGACTTCGCTTTGGCTCATAGCTAACATAGGTGCTCATCATTACCAAATCTTTTTAAAGTTCTGGTGTAAGTTAAAGCAGCAAATAAGTCAGTTTATCCCATTTCCTAAGACATGGTCCACTGCCATCAACCTCTTATCTCTACTACTAATAAAGGTAACTTCTAGGACTTGTAGGGTAGATTACTTTAATCTCTCCAAAAACCAGGTCCAAGAATCATATTTTCACTCTCCACTACCTCCAAGACCAGGATGACATTCTGCCAATTACTATCAATTCTAACTGTGAGGAGTAGAGACTGTACAAATTTCACTTTAAGGAAAGTACCATCAAGGACAACAGAATGACACATTAAAATAAAGAAGAGCTGAGATACTGCTGGGCTGATGAAAACATGTTGGAAATATTGTACTTTTGAGTTGTACTTACTGCCAACAGTATGAAGTTCAGTATGAATCCTGGGATTTCAATGTCATAAGAGTTCTAAATAGGCTGGAATTCTCAGAAACTGTTTTTGCTGATACTCAATTCTATCATCGACTAGGGATGCTCATGGTAATTGTGTTGCCTCAGTATTTACAGTAATACCATAGTGGAGTTGAAGAATATTAATAGTTTACCAAGTAGTCATATCACAGGTAACAAAAAGGTGTTCTGGAAACCATTGTAGCCACAATTGGCTATTATGAATTTCTCAAATTGTTGATGCTCTGCCAATACAGGTATGCTAATCATCTAGGATTTTTAGTTGAATTTCCTTATTTTGATTATAACTCACAAAGACCCACCATTGACATCCAGGTGTTTGGCAAATGTAATCAGCTCACTGGCTATCTTTAATTCAGACTTTAAATGCAAAGCTGTCCTTGACTGCCCATTCTTCTATCTGTGACTGGTGGACTGACCAATCACAGAAAAGATCATTAATTTGGGAGAGAGATTGCAAGTTTATTATAAATAAAAACAATAGGAAAAACTAGGATTTTGTGTCCTTGTAGTGTGAAATTTCTACTGACATATTTCTACTTTTTCTTTTTTTCTCCAGTCTATTTATCTATAAGTGCACAGATGCAGTCCCTTTGTTTTGACAGTCTATTCGCTATTGTGATGGAAACCACGATCATAGCAGAAGGTTTTACATTTTTTAATGGTATATTTCTCGGTGAATGGCACCCGCAAGGTTTGTATGCCCAGCGCATGGTATAGAAAAGGTTTTCTCCACCGGTACACATTCCTTTCCCCACGCTCTCCGGCCATGTCCGCCGTGGATGGGAGCCATTTTCCCCGATGTAGGAAGGGGCACGGATGCTGACCTCAACGGAAACTCGGATGAACACATCAAAACCTCCGACACGTGCATTTACTCGAGTACCGGCGTCTTCAAGCTACCATACCATCAACCAGTAGATCGGCATGCCCCTGTCCCTTGCAGTTTTACTCCTCCCACACTCACGCTTCAGTCTTGGCTCACTTGAAGCGTACTAAAGTGAGCCGAATGACTGCATCGCCACCGACCGTAAATGCGATCGATTCACAGTTGCCAGTACCGCCCGTCTTGAACCGAAGGGTTGACACAGTACTGTTTTCTCGGAAGGAGTGTTCCCAGAACCGAGCGGTGCAGACGCCATCCTACAACTACCACATACCCGAGCACCGAGCTTAATCAGCCCCCACGTCCAATTGGCAATTGGGTCCTCGGGTTTGGCCGAGCGAACTACCCAATATTGGAAATCTATTCACAACTCGTACGAGTACCGTACTCGTACATTGCCGTAGTCTACTCGTGCTCTACTGGCTGTGATAAGCGCAGCTTCCCATACCGTAATGCTGGCGTGCCAGGAGCCGCTAAAACGTTATCCCAGCGATACTAGAGTACTCGAGATAGATCAGTCCTACTTGAGGGGTGTCAAAAGCCAGAAGTGACCATCTTAGTCTTTCCCAAGCTGCATTGGCGGCGTGGGAAAAAATAAATAGGGGAATGATAAAGTTGAAAATCCTGCCCTGGACCCTGAAACCACTACCTTCCTTTACTCGGTGCAATTCTTGTGAAACGGGCAGTACGAGTATCAGACCCCCGTGCCCGGGGCCCGGACCCTAGGAAACTGGTGATAATGTGGGGTTGTCAGCGCTGTCAGCGTTCTCGATTCAAGTACGATTTGCTGATTCCAGATCACGCTTATTCTTTGGATCTTGTAGATAAATGAACTGAATTCTGACCCTCGCTACATCTCTCGAAAAAGCAGCACCCGAAAATGATTGGGCTCTAACGTGCCATATGGGCCATGCTAAGTTTGGTCGATACCCCATCCGCTAAACACCAGCACTCGCTCGAATCCCAGAACTCATCATATTCTTCCGCATTTGCATCAATCCGGGCATCACACCGAGAGTAAACTATAAAAAGGAACTGAGAGAGGAAAAAAGGGCAATGCATAATTTAAACTCCTTCCGATGTTCCCCCCTTTTACCTGCCCTTCCAAGGAGGTACGAATAAATGAAAAATAAAAGGTGGAGTCAAAGAATCCTCCCTTTGGGAAAATTTGAGGTACTGTACCATAAGTCTTATGATGAGAGCTACGGCGATAGAGTTTTGTCAATCCCAACGAAAAACAGTCCTTGATCCCCACAATCGTCCATTGTTGCAAATGAAATGGAGAATCACCGCCTAGTCTAAGTTCCACCTTTACCTTGCCACCATGGTGCAGCACCACCCTTCACCAACCCCACTCCCGCCAAGTTCTTTTAATTGCTCGAGTACAGTACCGTATTCGGTTCACCGGGAGGGAGGGAGGGAGGGGAATGTCCACTTGTATATATTCGCCAACAAAGTAGTCGAGACCTACCACTTACCACACCACCCACCATACAGTACAGGCACCGAAGGCTGATCTCTCTTACCCCAACAGTAAAGACGGTGCAATCTAACTGCCAGGTCGCTGAACAACTCTTCAACTTCAGCCTTCCCCGCCAAAAACTCCGCAGTAACTTTATCCTTTCACAATGGCTTCAACTCCCTCTGCCGCTATCCCCGCTACCCCCGCAAACCCTAGGAATTCCGAAGGTCCTAGGGGTCCCGAAAGTGCCGGAAGCCCTAGTAGCCCTAAAAGCGCCGGAAGCCTTCCCGCAAACCCTGCAGCCCCGGGAGCTAATCCCGGAGAAGGTTCCGCGGCTCAAGGGTACACTCTTATTGATATTGATGATGGATTTTCGGTATATGCTCCTGATTATTGTTTCCTAAATGATACAAAGTATCTCCGACCATATTTATTGACGGCCCGATTTCTTTGACGCGGAATCCGCAGGATTCTGAGGGCCTTTATGAGAGCAGGTGTGCAGTTAATCGCAAATGTCACTCTCACAATTATCGCACGCCGATCTAACACACTCTGCAGTTACGGGACAGACACAACCTCTCTCTCCTCCGGGATATTCGAATACCGGTACGAAAATGGTAATTTCCCAATGCCCCCGAGTTCTGCGAAAACAGGGCTGTGCTGACTTATCCGTAGGCCGTAGATACCATGCTTATCGCGAGGGTAGATATGTTATGCCGGTTTGTTGTGCACTTGTCTAGTCTTTTATTAGGGTGCTAAGAGGGCTAATTCGTGACATTTGCAGAATGATGAGGTTCGTTGATTTGTATGTAGCACTATGGAATTTTCAATTAACATTGTTGCTACGCCCAGAAAGAACAAGATCGGTAATTTTATACTATGAAAATCCTCCTCGAACAGTGGCACTAATTGGTTTTGGGTAATCAGTCTTGATATGACGCACCACATGTACCTTATCCTGTTAGACGGGGATCTCGTCGTCGCTCCCATTGAAAGTCCTCAAATGATCCTCGATGTTGGGACCGGAACCGGTATTTGGGCAATTGATGTCGCAGAGTGAGAATTATCGGATGAGCTGGGTGGGGACAGAATGAGGTTTTCTAACTCTTAGCAGTCAGTTCCCATCCGCTGTAGTTACTGGAACAGATTTGAGCCCCATTCAACCGAGCTGGCACGCATCACTCGTCTTCCCCTACGGCACCAAGTGCTGATTATTTTTCGTAGGGTTCCTCCGAATTGCAAGTTTCAAGTTGACGACGCGGAAAGTGATTGGTCTTTTGCTAGAGTAATTATCGAGGGTGATTTTGCGGTCTATTATACCAAGCTGACACTTCGGTATTCAGGACTCGTTCGATCTCGTTCACTCGAGACATTTGATGACATCGATCAGAAATTGGCCGAAGTACATGAAACAGATATACGAGTACCTACCCAAATCCTCCCCCCTAGCCCACCCACGCTAATGAAAATCCGACAGATCCCTAAAGCCGGGCGGCTGGGTTCAAATGCTCGAACATGATTTCGTCCTCTCCTCCGATGACGACTCCCTCGCCCCAGACAGCCAGCTTAGGCGCTATTTTGACCTGTACAACACGGCGACGGAGAAGATCGGGCTTCCGTCCAAGACCCACAAACTCTCGGAGATGCTCCAGGAGACTGGCTTCACCGAGGTTACCCAGACAATTTATCGTCTTCCCTGGGGGCCTTGGGCCAAGGATAAGAAGTTGAAGGAGATCGGCGCGTGGATGTTGGCTAATGCTGAAAGCTCATTCGAGGCTTATGGGCTGGCGTTCCTGACCAGGGTTCTTGGCAAGTCCTCCGAGGAGGCCAAGGAGCTCTGTGATCGGGCGCGTGGAGACTTGAAGAGCAAAAAGGTTCACGTCTATAATAGCCAGTAAGCTCCTATATCCAGCGCACCGCCGTACCTACGGTACATGACACTAATGACATCAGTTATGTTATCATCGGAAGAAAGCCGCTCGAGACCTAGGCACATTTGGCCTGCACAGCGGTAGAGAAGCGGGAACTCAGAAAAATTGTGTATTGGGGAGCGATTTCTTTTTATAACGATTTTTATTTCACATTCCTGCATGTATTCTTAAGGAATGCGTTACTTTTCACACACGCACGCCCCGATCCCATCGGAGCGATTCCGCCAGCTAACAAAATAGTCTAGCTCATCGGTATAACATGCACGGCAGTAACAGCATAGCATCCCGAGTGACCACTCATGAATCAAACATTTCCCTTGGCGATCCGGCACCGCCCGAACGCCTGTACTATTGGGTCGCCATCGCTTGATGTGAACCCTTATTATTATTATTATTATTTATCACAAACTTTTCACCACTATGATCTATCCCGCCCTTAAGTTCGATTCCGCCGTTATCAGTCTTTGTTTACCCTGCGAGCAGCATCATTGCTCGAGCAGTGCTTCAGTATAATGCCGGTTGGCCGGCAGAGTTCCTCCCCTAGCCCTTACCCCAATTAAATATGGTTCGTGGTAGGCCTTTATTGGCTGTAGTGTTTTTTTTCTCTTCCGCAGGTGAGGCAAATGCGAGTGGTGCTGTAGGCGCGATAACTCACTTTTCCGCATTGAATGGAAGAAAGGGAAGGAGGATGGAATGGCCCCTCACTTAAGCTTTGATAACTAAATACCCTATGAGAACCCATGACCTTCGGAGGATAATATGCTGCGTTGTAAAAATCCTATTTTCCTGCCACCACTACCCCCACCCCCCTACTATTTTATCGTGAGAATCCCATATGGGCACTGAAATATCGTAGGGTGTGATCTCTTTTTTTTTTTTTTTAATTCCTTCGATTTTTCTTGTCAGTCGTGCTTTCTCTGTTTCTGCCTTTCTTTTTTTGGTGCAGATCTATCCCGTACTCTTTTGCTTTTCCATCTCGCTCGTGAATCGCCTTTATTACTTTTCTTCCCTTCTTGTTGAGATTTCCTTTTTTTCAATATGGAGCTTCTAGATCTTCCGTTGCTGGTTCTCGAAGAAATTCTAAGTCACGTAAGTTTCTTCCTCAATCCCTGGAATCTGTGACCGCACCCTTTTTCCCACCAGGGTTCCACCCCCGCAGCCCAGTCGATAAAGATAACCCTTCCGCTATTTCCAAAGCCCAGACGGATTGGTAACGTGATGAGTACCTAGATTCCGTACGAGGATAGCACAACGCTTTCACGTTTAGCACGTACCTCGCGCGCGCTATATCATCTCTCAGTGCCGAGGCTTTATCATACACTTCAAGTTGAAGCCTCGGGCGGGAAGGTCGGGAATCGCGAGGCTCTACGTTCGCCTGGATGGAAGTGGTGGGGTAGGAAGGTTGTCGTAATCGATGGAGAAGAGGAGGGCGATACGGTTGTTGCTTTGGAGGGTGAGGGTGGCTGTGGGGACGACGATGGGTGGGCGGAGGTCGCGGAGGTGGTCGGCGAGATGGGAATTGGGCGGTTAAGGGACTTCAAGTTTATTAGTCGAAAGTAAGTTTTTGAAACATCGCCGCTCCTTGGGATGGGATAGGACGTCGATATTGTGGGAGGAAGTTGCGGCTGATAACGGTCTGTTGGGTTGACCTAGGTGTGCACCAGCGCAAGCGGCTCTCTCAGCCGCACTCTCGAAGCACTCGCTCCGAACCCTAAAACTAACCATGCACCAGCCTCCATCCACCGCCACCACTACCGCCACTCTGGCTCCCGTTCCCGCTCCCGCTCCCGCTCCCGCCGCCAACCCGGCCCTTTCTACTCTCCCGCCACCTACATCCCCCGATCCGATACTAACATGCCTAACACCAGCCCAACACCTGAGCCTACAAAAGCTCTCAATAAACTACATAAACCCCGATAACGAGCCGGAGCTGATAAGTATGTACACGACTTTGAAACTCCTCCCACTCAATTCACTCTCCTTGAAGTCGCGCGCCTTTACCGACCTAGACTACGTACCTTTACCCGAGCTGCACCCGTCCACACACCTCTACTCTATAAAGCTCTACGGCTTCGACATCCCCCCGCCAGAGTGCTGCGCCGAGACCTTCTTCAACCCAGCATACCTGCGCAAGCTCGTACTCTGGGAGTGCCGTGGATTCGATAGCCTCCTATCATATCTCTCCAAGGATGTAAGCAGGAATGGCGGCCGCAACCAGGGACTGGAAGAACTAAGTCTGTACACATGGGAGGAGGTGCCGGACATAGACGGCGTAATAACTTTCATTGCCAGTTGCCAGAACTTGAAACGCGTGCTTTTGAACCTAAGCAGTTTCACAGAGTCACATATGAAAGCTCTCATCTGCGCTCTAGGGAACAGCAAAGGTAGTCTAAAATCACTCACGGTACAGGTTCGCGAACCGGTGACTACCCGAGCGATGTACTACCGTCCAGAATGGCTGGCATCGTTGAAGGGGTTTACGAAGCTGGAGGGGTTGGGCATGAATTATGAGATGAAGGGACTTAAGGTGTGTTGAACCTTGTCTTACATGAGCGATAGATTGGGGACTAACGAAGTGGTGCAATTGCAGTTGTCAAACATCACACCAACACTCCCCCTCAGCTTGAGAGCTCTGGAGATTAGGCTACGCGGGGAGTTGCTAGCTAAGCCCAAGACCAAGACCAAGGTCATCTCTCAAACCCGGGGAATCGGCAGAGCAAGGGTGATGTTGAGAGACGTTCTCATCAACGATGGAGATTACTTCGAAATCTCCTGGAATCTCAAAGTAAAGCACGGAGAAAAGGTTTCCGTCGAAGAATTAGAGTAGGCCTTGGACTTTTGAACTCTGCTAATGTTTGTGTTTCCATTTTTATTCATTGGATTGTTTTTGCATTTTTATTTTTTATTATTATTTCTCCTTCCCTTCGGCTCTAGTGCTTGCTTTCTTGCTTTGTTCCGGGGAGTTATAGCGTCCTACCATTCACAAAAATGCACCAATAGGTCTGTCATCGGCTTCGACGTCTGGAGAAATGCCCATTTTTGTGTACGGGCTTGGATCCAGTGCTAGAGTAGGGTAGATTTTGTTCTTGGGGTCTTGGTTTTTTCTTTTTTGTTGGTGTACGGTACAGCACGGTACTTGCCTTTGTTCCTACTGGACAGGTGGTGCACAATTGTAGCACTGGAATAGTGAACGACTTATTTGGGATTTATCCCCGATACATTTTTTCCATTTTTTTCGAGGAGGAACACTTTCGGGTGCTGCGTGACTCCGATCGTCACTGAACGGGGGAGTGCCCATGGCCAACATTTGTCCCATCGCACAACGAGGTTAAAACTTGGGGGCGCGTCCGCGGCACGTACGATAACTCACCGCGATATTTGCTTCTATGATGCTTTGACCAGATTTCAACCCATTGCGAGGCACTCACCAATGTCAAAAAACTACCCAACTGTTGAAAAGAGAACTGGAGAGGCTTGTGAGAAGTTACTTCAATTTGAGATCCCGGTATGGTAGCTGGTCCTTGTCGAGAATATCACGGCAAGCAGGTCGATGATGTCTCCGAGAGAATGAGGGCATACTGTATATAAATTGCTTTTACAAAGATAACAAAATCTGAGCTTGATAAGAAATAAAGGGGGAGGGGAGTCGGGCACTATACTCGCTTTCCCATTATACTTACTTTTCCTGACTATGAGCAAAGTGAAATAGGAGAACTATATGGTAGTATATTTATTTTGTAGTTACCTAAATGAACACCCGGACCCCTTATTTATACGATAAGGCCCTGTTTGGCATACAAGAATAATAGTATTTTTTTTCATCTTTTATGGTGTTTTTCCAACATAAAAATTAAAAAGAAAAGAAGAAAAAAAAAAGAGGAGGCATGTTTAATATATATTAAATGACATTTTTAAAAAATTTAGCCTGAGTACTAGTATCTCTTTATTTTTATTTTTTATAATATTTTCTTTTATAAAATAAGTAAAGCATTGGAGTCTAATTAAAAAATAAAAATAAAAGGTAATGAAAGAAGTAATACTAGTATAAGCATTATGAGACTGAAAATAATTCAAGTAAATATTTCTATATAGTCTGTTAAATATTCTAATCAGTTGATATACTAGTTTAATTAACTATTGAATTGAATTGAAATCAAGTTTATTTTTTGCTTAAGCGGTACAAAAAACAGACATACAAAGCGCTAGCTACGATGCCAAAACAACCCCCTCCCTGGACCAAGACCAGAACAGCCAAGCAGAAAACCCCTAAGTGACGCACAACAAATAGGTTGAACAACAGCTCCCGTCACGCATCCACCCCATGTATAGACAAACCAAAAACTCTCCATAGACAAGCGACTTAGAAAAGTCCTCCAGTAACAGTAAACCAACACCAAAGAAAGCCCAACAACATAGGAGAGAACCACCTCCCAACCAAAATACAACCTCTTAACCTAAGGCGACGGTGTAAGGTTTCACAATCTTTCCAGCTCGTTTGCTTGTCGACAGGTATCGATATCGTAACTAGGAGTATTGTTCGTACGTTACTACTTGCATTACTGACTCCCTAGTCAATATGCGTAACGCCAATATCCTTATCGTTGTATTAAAGTAATAGAAGAGTAAAGAGGTAACCAAATCATATTGTAGCTGGGTTACTTAGAAGACTGTGTGAAGAACTAACTACATGTCTGTCTCGACTTCCTTATATAATTCTTCCTGCTCACCTATGAGTCACAACTGTGACTCATACACACACGTAACATCTTATGACTCAATTGAGTCATTGCGCAATAACAATATAACTATGAGTTGCAAGTGCGACTCATGTGAAACATAACATCATATGACTCTAAATGAATCATTCGCATAACAATAACATATGACTCATAACCGTGAGTCATGTAAAACATTATGCGTGCAAAATCAATAACATAAATCAATATAAAAACCCATATAACAAATGAAACCCTATGACTCGTACATGAGTCATAGTGGAAAATAGCTAAGTCAGTCTAGGATCGTGACAGACGGGCGCGCAAAGGGCCCAGAATGCCAAACCATAGGTACCTATGACAACTTCTCTTAGGAAGAAGACCAAAATAGCGCGGGTGGAGGTGTAAGGTGAAGTAAATGTACTCCTAAACCAGCCGGGTAGGGAAGAAACTAGAGGGGAGAAACCCCAATCCGCTGAAGTATGGCAACCGTGGAGGGTGTGTGGTACTTGTAGGATATCCCCAGAGGTCCTCCGGAAACAAACGACAGTGGAGGCAGTAAGGTGCCAGCTGGGGGCAGTAAGGTACCAGCTAGGGATAGTGGGGCAGTAGGGTGCCAGCCAAGGTGTGAAGTGATGGCACCGGGTGCCATCAGGTGGAAAGGATTGGTAGTAGGGTACCAGCTGATCCAACCGTGGTTGGGAGAGAGGAGGGCTAATCCAGGAGACCACACAACCATCGAAATCGTGTTCATGTCTGTACTAGGCCATCTCCATTATCAATACAGCAGGTATCTTACCGCGTCACCCTTGTAGTCCCTTTATTCTCTGAGAGATAGCATCACTTAGTAGATGAGATACCACCACCATGCTGTAAAGATAGGAGAGTGGGGAAATCGACCAAAGCCTGCTAGAAAACCAGACCCCACTAGAAACCCAAGGGCCAGAGGGAATGGAAATCCTAAGATCCCTTATGGCGAACTGTAGTCCCAGCCATCAGCTGAGTGGAAAATCGTAAAAGCCGACCGTGCAAGTGCTAAGCGAGGTGCCTAGCAAAGCGGGGTAAGGAGAGGAGCGCCAGCATCGTGAAGAGTGCTGGAAGCGAGGATGGGAGGCAACAGGGCCATCCAGGGGCCTGAAAGCCCCAGAAGAAGTGGATAGTAGGTGGCCAGACTCAGATGGCCAGGAGAGATGGAGATGTTAAATTCCTCCCCCCCCCCTGGAGGGGAGAGAAGAGGGGAAAAGTAGTGATAGTTCACTCGGTATTGAGTGGTTCCCAATTAGGAAATAATTTCAAGTGAGAGGAAAATAGGAGTCGCAGAGGATGCTAGTTTAATTAACTAGAATATTCTTAATATCTAATTTTAAGAAATTAATCCAATCTTTAAATTTATATATATGATAGTTGAAGACATTATAAAGAAGTAATTATAACAATAATAAACTATAACTCAATTTAGGTTTCTATTGTTTAAACCTATTATTATTGAAAAAAATTTCAATCAAGCCCTACATGGCATGCATGTACCAATTTTAAAAAATCATAATAAAAGTTGAAAGTAAAATATATTCCAAAATAGAAAAATATTATTCTTCTGAAAAAAAAAATACTGCTCAGCAACACCCCCATTTTTTTTTTGAAAATTGCTTGTTGCCCTAAAGTAAACAATCATATCAGGTTAGGTTGTACCTAATTGATATAAAAATTTATTTATTGAATTAAAATTCATGAATGACTCCAAGTGCAAGAGTGATAGATACAAACAGCTTTAACATTGTAATTGGCTGGCTCTCCTTCAGTCTATTCTTATTAGCCTTTTAAATAATGTCTCTTAGTACTAAATAAGGCTTAGCATTTGTAGTATTAAGAATAATCTTTTTACTATTAGTAATTTTTATTGATCTGAGTCTGCTAGCTCCAGGAGTATTATAGGTACTACTACCATGATTTTTGGCCTTTTCTATTACTGATTAAACATTTGCCTTAAAGAGCTTTATAAGCTTAGAAATTATATTGTATCCTATATCTGTATGTCTATAATATAGAGCATAAATTTCATGATTTTTATCTGTAACGTGCCAGAAGTGTGGTAGGGCCATGTCACTTGACTATTACTATTTATAAAGTATTCGGACACTTTGCACCAAGACTAGCATAAACCAAGCCAATGTGTCCGAATACTTTATAAACAGCCAAGTAGTATGGGGTTTTTGAGGCAATCATGATTCTGACAGTTACAAGTACGAGTAGACATGAGTGCACCCCTGCCGGTAGACTACAATCTACGGAATCCACGAAGATCTGGGAACCTTCACAACATGACGCAACCGGTTAGATGATATGATGAGATGGAGCTAGACTCCTTTAAGTTAACTCTAGTGTGGGTCGCCACATTAGGGAGGACTGAATAAATCGCTGCGATGAGATATTTCCTGACCGGTAAACATGTTCAGACTCTGTTTCAATATTTCCTGCTTGTCGTCCAGCTCTCCCTTTTCCCCTCCTCCCTTCCCCTCCCTGTCCTCCGCACCGAACATCGTTAAACACCATTCACTTATTCCATAAGGCAACTGTTATGAAATACAGTATCAATCTTTGTTTACCCTAATTTAGGCCTATCCTATTTCTACCTTAAACTTGAGCCACCTGCATCTGGTTCCATCTCAGCCCTTCGGAATCTCTCCTTTTTTACTCTGTGACACCCGGCCCTTGTCTGCCTCCTCCTACTCCTAACCTTCGATACGTTATCACCTCTCCGCCAGAACTCCCTCTCTCCAACAATAATAACAACAACAACCATGGCATTCTCCCGCTCAAAAAGGATAATCACCCTACTGGTGATTGACTCTCTCTTTTTCCTCTTGGAGATTATCGTTGGATACTCTGTTCATTCCCTTGCGCTTGTTGCCGATTCTTTCCACATGGTTTGAAATCCCCTTCTTCGGTGTCGGAATCGGGAAGCTCATAAAGGGGGTTAGTTGAATGACGTTTTTTCGCTGCTGGTGGCGTTATGGGCGATCAAACTCGCCAAACAAAAATCCACATCAAGTTATACATACGGAGTATGTTCTCGCATCTCCATCTGTCCCGCATCAATTGACCGAAGTGAATTTTAGTGGCAACGAGCTGAAGTTCTTGGGGCGTTGATCAATGGTGTATTCCTTCTCGCGTTGTGTCTCTCGATTTTCTTGGAAGCGATTCAGCGTTTTTTTGAGCCGCAGGAGGTATCTACGCCCTGGCTTGTATTTGGCGTTGGAAGTGCTGGCCTTGCTTCGAATATCCTTGGTTTATTCCTATTTCACGATCACGGTCACTCCCACGGCAGTAATTCGCATGAACATGATCTTGAGGGTAGTTTGGTTGGTGAGGAAAGCGCAACAACGGGTCATGAGCATCACAAACACACACACGGTCTAAGGAGCCATATTCACGACCCGGCGGAAGATGATAGCGGCGATATCGACGATATCCTCCCGGACACCGTTGTTGCAAGGTTATCTCAGCCTATCCCGTCTTCGTCATCTGCCCCGCGAAAGAAGGGAAGAAGATCGACTGATAGGTCTCGTCAACGTCACTTTGCCTCCCCCGTAACCGACATTCACGTTCACCCCGCCCGTAACCGCCAAGAGGTCATTGCCGCAGCGGTTAGTGATACGGAGCACTCCTCGTCGGCAGCAACTCCATCGGCAGATTCTGACTCTGATACCCCGACTTCACGAACACCCCTCCTCTCCGCTGCTGGTAAGGGTCGCAAACGAGCATACTCGCGATCCTGCCACCGAAACCACAATCATGCTAAACCCAAGGAAAACAAATCTTCGCATTCACATCA
Organism: Tuber umbilicatum; assembly: GCA_003313605.1. Taxonomy (NCBI): domain Eukaryota; kingdom Fungi; phylum Ascomycota; class Pezizomycetes; order Pezizales; family Tuberaceae; genus Tuber; species Tuber umbilicatum. The sequence goes on from QLOI01001023.1 coordinate 15,304, forward strand.
AAACCTCAACATGCGTGGAGTATTCCTCCACGTCCTCGGCGATGCACTCGGAAATGTCGGCGTAATGTCAGTAGCCGGTGCTCTCCTACTTCTCCCAGAGACAGTCTGGTGGCGCCACCTCCTAGATCCCTCCATCTCCCTGCTCATCACAATAATAATCTTCTCCTCCGCCCTCCCACTCTGCAAGTCGGCCTCTAAAATTTTACTGCAAGGCGTGCCCAAAGGAATCTCGCTGGAGGAAGTCAAAGAAGACATCGCCTCGATCCAAGGCGTCGAATCTGTCCACGAATTGCATATCTGGCAACTCAGCGACGTGAAGATGATCGCAAGTTTGCACATCCAGATCGCCTTCGATCCAGAATGCGAAGGCGGTGGGCGATATATGCAGCTTGCAAACGCCGTCCGGACATGTCTGCATGCATATGGGATCCACTCAAGCACTATCCAGCCGGAATATACCAAAGAAGAGGAAGCGGTCGCGAGCAGAACAGGCAGCACAAGAGGCAGCACAGAAGAAGAGGCGGCATGTCTTTTGGAGTGCGGGGACGGGTGCGTTGACGGAAAGTGCTGTGTTCCTGGTAGCGGTGCCCCAGGGGATGAAACCGCTGGATAAATTTCAATATTGAAGGGAAAAACAAAAAACCTGAGTGACGGAGCGTGTATTGTAGAACTGTAATATCCTGGGCAGCAAACGGTGGTGCATATATTTATAAAATTTTCACTTGTCACTTCTTTTTTTTCTAGAAAAACTCCAATTGACAGGACGGCTTGTGCACATGGTGCCAGGCTTTATCCTTTTCCATTTTATTCCCATGTTTACCGTTTGTCGTTTCATTTATAGAAGGGTTTTTGCAATAGTCCGGTATTGATAAAGTTGAATAATGATTGTCTTTTTTCTCCTTTACTCTATCAAAGCACTCTAAGTAATGGAAATATGTTTTGGGACCAACTTTTACCGTAATAGTCTGAGGGGGGTGTTTGGCACGCCGTGGTTTATAAGGTAGAACCTACGAACCTTATAGAACACAGTTTGAAGGGTACAGTGCTATAGAGTTTAACTACTGGACTGCTTTTACTATATCCTAATAATACAAGGCTTTTATATTTTCCTCTCCATTTCAGGGTCTGAGGCCAAACAATCATAGGTTATATTTTACCTTATAAAAGTTGCTTTAGATGTGTCGCAACATAGACCTTACAAACTGCAGTTTGGCACACTTTACCAGCCGCGGTTTATAAGGTCTTACCTTACTCGTATAATCACAGCGTGCCAAACACCCCTAAGTTAGCTACCGTAGTTTAGCGGAGTGTAGTTGTAACTACCCCTACTATCACCAATGCAGTTCTCAGCACCACAAAGCAAACCGCATCTCTATCAAGAATAGTTTCTGCACCACCGGTATTCGAGGACAAGTGAAGGATATAAGCCCCAAAATAACGTCACAAAAAATCACTCGGCAAAAGAGGGAATAAAACCCTTGCCGAAAACTAGTAATACATAGTAGCCCATAGCTAAAATACTTGAACCCCACCGTATCCTGATCCCATCCAAGTGTATGGTACGTACACGCACCAACCCGCTCACCCCACTCACCTCGGCACAACTATCCATCTTCATTCGCTCCGAACATAAGCCCATTCACCAGCGCCAGATCAACCATGCATACCATACAAGCACCACTGCCGCGACTAACAAGACTTCCCGAACGACATATACCACCCACGCTTTCCACCCGGTAGAATACCGCTTTCGCTTGGAGTACTTGAAGTCTCCGTCTTCGCCATCACCCCAGTTATTATTCTTCGCACTCAACTTCCTATACGCGCTCAAGGTATCTGGGTCTCCAGGTCCCTTTGATATCGGTAGCAGATTCTCCCTGTAATTCAATGTAGCCCTTCTGCTTCTCCGAAATTCAAAGACGGCAGCAAGAATCGTGATCAGGAGCATGAAGATGTAAGTGCCAAACACACCCCATTGATCCGGGAGTAAGCAAAGTCTCCCCTGAACACTCTCTGTATCTGGCGACGCATTGCCAGTGTACAAACTAACCATGTAGAACCCCGGCCTCCGCACGCCCATCGCCCACGAGAAACTCTTGACCGTAACTTCTTTGACATTACCAGCGTGTTCGACTTCGCAGTAATCGTGGTCGTCCCCGGAGAAGACGTACTTGGCGTTCGTCTTTTGCAGGATCTCCAAGGAGAGTGCTGGTTGAAGGACGTTTTGGTATTGATAACCGGCATGGATGAGGATTGGCTCTTTGGATTCTCGGTGCGGGCCGCAGGGGGTGCCCGCGGGGCGGTATAACGGGACGTGAGTGAGAAGGATTGTAGGGTTTTGAGGGATAGGTTCTTGTTCTGGGGGCGAGGAAAGAGGATTTGCTGCTTCCTCGATGACGTGCGGGAGGAGAGTTGGAGATGGTGGGGTTGTTAAGAGATCTGGGAGGCTGTCGAGGAAGTCTCGGGCTGGAAGGTAGATCTTTGGATTATTATCGTTTGATAAAGAGACAGAGTCAATCAGTACGATGGTGTGATTGCCAGCTTCTAATACCCCGTTCGTTTCACCAAAGTATGTTCTAAACCTATCCTTCACCCCTTCCCGGATACCGTTTCCTATACCAAAGTCGTGGTTCCCCGGCAGTGTTTTGACAGTCCTTCGGTAAGGCCAACTCGGGAAAATCTTCAAAAAGCGCCTATACTCGCCCATCCAGTAGCTATCACCGTAGTCCTTCCAATCCTTTGCCCCTCGTGGGTCTTCCGTAATGGGAATCAAGTCCTCGTGCAGATGGTGACTTTGAGCATAGAGCGAGCTCTGCTCGTGTGTCCATTCCCGCCCGCCGTCGAATAAATCACCCAGGAATACCGTCGTGGAGGGAGAAAGCCGTTCCTGGATAACCTCGTACGACCGCGACATGTATTGATCCGTATAAAATATCGTCGCAGACAGGAGTGGTCCACGGCGGGGGTAAGTGTGTGGATCGACGAGCTGCGGATCAGCGATCAGGACAGCTCGATGGGGCACTGCACCCTCTGGCTGCCGATCATTAGCCAACAACCAAACACACACGCTCTCACCCCTCTCCTCCGAAAGTCTCAAGGAACAAATACCCAATCCTCCCACCTATCCCATTGGCAAGCTTCTATCGCACTCTTGAAAACCCTCCTCTCACCCCACCACAGCACAACAATCCACGCAGCCTCCACCAGCCTCCGTACAGAAAACAGCGTGCCCTTCCACTCCTTCCGTTTCCCACCCCGATGGTGATAAGCCCGGAGCTTCGCCAGAAAACCGTGATTGCGGGCGGGAACCATTGTGATGGGGGTTGACCTAGGACTGTACGAGTACAACGAATGTACAGGTGGAGGAGAGGACATTTGAAGAAAGGAGAGGAAGCAAGAAAGTATGATAGCAACACAATCTCCTGGGGAAAGTGGATAAAAAGAAAAAGGGAACGAGGGTTACGCGACACAAAAATGAGGGAAAAAGGGTGGCGGAATGAATGAATGAACGGATGGATTGCGGCAGTCTACCGGTAGAGCATAATTGCTCAAGTACACAAGTATCATATCACACATGCACTTGTACAACGATCGTTTCCACAGGCAGAGGTACAGGAAAAGGGGATGCCAAGCGGGCATAGGGGGTGGGTGAGATGGAATGGCCAATTTTCAACTCGTAATTTCTTCGGAATGCGGCTACAATAATTCCGGCAGTGATCCCCTAACAGAGTCTCGGCTCGCGTGTTTACCCCTATCCTCATCGATCGTCACTCGAGTCTTGGCCAAAAAGCTTGATTAATCTCGTTTATAGATACAGGTATCGCAACAATACTTATTATTTCTACGCTATCGCAGAATGAACCTCCCATAATATCATACAAAGTCACACATTCCACCCAGGCCATTAGGATAACGAGGGAAGAAAATGGGCAAGGAGAGAATTAACCTGATATTCATACACATCTACAAAGTATAGAAGCGGGCTCAAACTCTATCAACAATCTCCGGCTCTCGTCGAAAACCCTAAACTGTTCTACTTTCCTGGTTAGATCTCTGCGATCCCAATCACCCAGCTCAACACTGGCCCTGTGTACCCGTTCGAGGATATCCACCGCAGCGACGGACTGCCCCTGGCGGATGTAGAACTTTGCGATGCGCACGAGGACATTCAGCCAGCTGAACCCTACCCATCCTTTCGTTGCTGGGATAAGGAACTCGGACTCCGCCTCGTCGATGATCCTTGCTATTACGCGTGCGCCATCCTGAGCCACACCCTGGCGCTCGTAGTGCTCTGCTAGTGCCACTGCTGTGGTGAATTCATCCACTTTGCATTCCTCGCACAGGCGACCCTTGGAGGAGCTGCAGAGGACGGAGGTTAGGCTATGGACGTAGAGGAGTATCTCCGTGCTTGTCTGGGCCCTGGAGAGGTGCGTTTCGTAGAGTAGTGATAACGCGGTCACAATGTGGGAGATGGTGGGCCTCGGCTGGTCGTCTTTGCCAGCGGTGTTGTAGATTAGTGACAGGAAGCGGAGGATGGCGGTGTGGCGAGGGGCATTTTGTGGTAGCGATGGGGCGACGACATTGCAAAGGTCGATGAATTCCGGGAGAAATTCGTCATATGTAGCTAAGCTTGCGTAGGCTAGGTTCGGATGGTTGGGCTGTAATTCCGTGAGCAGTTCTAGAGTTTTATGTGCAATGGCGATTTTCTCGCTTCCGCTTAATCCTCTGACACCAAGTAACCAACTAAAATACGCCTGTAGAGCCGGCGGAGTAACGGCGACGGCTACCGTCCCGGAAAGCCTGAGCTTTGCCAAGGACAAGATGGCCCTGAATATTGGCTCGGCGCTATCAAGCACCGTCTGAGTGCTGGATAACTGCTGCTGCTCAAGCGTCTTATGCTTCAAGCACTCGTTGATCCTATGTTCTAAGAATACTAGCACTTCACCCTGTCGTCCATTCCTGGCGAGGAGTTCGGCAATCGTTACATCAACCTTCAATGTCAACTCAAAGTCCTCCCGTTCGTCTAGCACGCCCCGAAGCTGTTTCAACGCTTTATCCGCGGCGTCCCAGAGGCCACTCTTCTCCTGCAGTCGCGCCTGGGCTGCCGTTGCCTCGAACATTTCCCGCTTTTCCTTTCTGGACGGGTGCCCGTCATGGTTGCTCCCGACTATCCGGGCCGCCCGCTTAAGCAGGTAAATCCCTGCGAGGGCTTGCCCGGATAACTCATACAACGTCGACAGCTCCCTCGAGATTCTGGAGAAGTAGCGTGCGGAGATCCAGCGGAAGCTCTCACTGTCCCTAGCGACACTCATTGAACCGCCTCCTGACACGAGCACTTTTTCGGCCTTGGAGAGTATCTGCTTGAGCTGGCCTACCGCTGCCGTCTCCATCTTGTGCCTCTTCGCAAAGCTTAGCAGTCCGTCGAGGAACTCGCCTAGGTTTAGCACGCCAAGGACTCCGAACGCCCCTTCCCAATCTGCGAGAAAGCGCTCTAGTATGCTGAAAGTTCCGGCCATGATGGCCTTGTGCTCTGATGTGTCACCCCCCTCTTCCAGTTCTCGAATTCGGACTATGGACCGGAGCACTCTGCTGCAGTCCTCGTCTGCGAACTCAAACATCCCTTCTAGCGTTTCCTCCTCATCCTCGCCAGCGGTTAGTATTCCGACCCGGGACATGAGCACAGCCTTTAACGTCTGCTCGAGAACGTATATGGCCAAATGCATGTCCCCAATTTTCTCGTAGCTCGTGCTCAGCAGTAGGGCAAGCATGAAGCCGTTTCTGAAAAGGCACACGTTCTCCCACGACACGCTCTCCACAAACACACCCATCACCCGAGCCAATGATAAGTGGCTCGGCTCCGGGGAAAATAACTCGTTTGGGTCATCGGTTATAAGTGTTATCTTGCTAAGGCCTAATTGAAGTGTCACAGCGGCCGAGTAGAAGTCGTTCTTTTGCTGATACTTCTGCGCCGTCCGCAGCACCCTATTTGATATCTCGCCTATAAAGTCCGTCTTTAGACGCGAAGGGTTGAGCCGATATGTCTGGAACTCGGCGAGTGATGGGTCGATTACGTGGGCTTTGAAAGTTGATAGCTGGATCGATGAAATCTTGGTTTGCTCTGTCTGCTGCGGAATTGGGGACGAAGAGGACATATAGTGTGGGTATGACGGAGATCGCAGGGGGGGCGTGTGCATTACTATAGGGGATGTCGCCACTGTAGCCGTAGGATCGATCTCCATGCCTGTAAGACTGAGAGATATACTCTCGAGGCTACCTGATCCACGCTGATGTCCCGAGTGCGACTGCGAGTTTTGTCGCGGCCGAATGTAAGGATGGGCAGAAGGCCTGCCTCCATGCTCCCTGACCCTCCGCTTCGGGGACGTCGACAAAACCCGGGGGAAAGGATTTACAGGAGTTTCCCTCCCACCGGTAGTATCTATCTGGATAGGAACCTGCGGTCCCATTTTTATCGGCGGGTACCTATTGTAGTATACGGGGATTGGTCCATCGGCCACTTGCACCGGCTAATCGATCAATCAATCAACTAAAAGTCAGTAATCAACCAAACCTACTTCTGGGGCGATATGTTGCCACAAAATAAACAACACACCTCAAAGTTCCCTCCGCCATCGACAATATTCGAAAATTCTTTGGGCGAGTGCTGGCTTCCGGCTGCGACATCACTGAGTATTTCTAGGCCCGAGTTATTATCTAGTGGGCTCATGGTAGCCCGTCTGGAGGAAGGCTTTCGCCCTGGATCTCTCTACGGACGTCAATGAAATGCGTTCCCGTACAGAAGGGTGAGATCGCTCGTAGAGGGCGGGGGTTATATATCCTACCGGGGCATTTTTTAACCATCCCCACTGCTTGAATTTCTTCTTGTATCCGCGGGGGCTATATATGTATGCTCAGCATGGGAACTCACTTGCTAAAAACACAAGATTGAGGGAGAAGGAGAAGAGTATGTGGGATGATAAAACGCAGAAAAAAGAAGAGCCGAAAGGGAGGGAAATTATGTACCTCGCACTAAAATCATAAGATTCCTTCATAATCCGAATCATATCATCGAGTTTGAGGTTTTTCTCCATGTATCTTTCACCGCTTGCTGTCAGCCTTCCCTCCATCCCTCTATCCCTCAATCCATCTTTCAATCCGTCCACTATCCAATTCGATTCCGCAAGACTTACAACTCATGAAGCGTAACCTTAACGCTGTCCCAATTCTTCGTCATGTTTTCCCTCTCACTCACTACTAAGGCCCTGCGCAAGCCTCTACCTCTCCTCTGCAGACAGCAGCTATGTTTATATGAGCTTTGCTACAAAAAACAAAGGAAAATAATAAAAAAAGCAAAAAAGTGCACTTTTGAACTGGGCTACGCGAGCGAGGCTGAGCACTTCGCATGACACATAACATTCACGCACACAATTTGCTTGTATGGTATTGTACGAGTACAAGTGCTAGCCAAGTACGGTACCTTGGTTAACTGCGAGTGAAGAGAGAGAAAAACACTTTTTTTCTTCTTCTTCCCCCCTGGAATCGATGACTAGGTTAGGATTATACTCACGCTAGACTTTTTCAATATAATGGAGTGGCAGAACTTGGGAGAAGGGGGGATGGGAGCAAATAGTAAATGAAAGAGGTATGTAGAAGAATTGAATGGCACGGTAGTGTTAAGACTCATTCATTTTTTCCACAGTATTGATTGTGATTGTGGTGGTGGTTGAGTCATGATTGCTTGCCTGCCGGCTGCAGCGTAATCGATCTGGGTGAGTCCATGCTCAGGGACAGTAAAAGAAGGAGTACAAGTAATCAGGGGCCCTGATCATCCTGGCTCACTCGGTGGCTGGAATTAACAAACAGGTATGATACCGGTAGCTGGGAAGAAAGAACCCCGCACAAGTTCTAGATCCCAGACACCGATCGACATGGTGCTCGCATATGGGAGGCGGGGGGCGACAGGACGGGTGGCGGACCTATCATACATGTTTTTCGCACGGTATGATACCCCTTCGCACAAATAAGACTCGCGTACGGTGCGTAAGCCATGGTGATACTATAGGTAGGGAGAGAGGGCTATTTTGAGGGTTCTGAAGGGATGCGGTTGTACTAGATACGGTATTATAGCTGGGCTGGAGAAGTATTTTTTATTAGCTGATCACCAATGTTTCAATTTGGTACAGTAGGAACAGGCACATTTCAGAAACCAACCTCTCTCCACAAAACCGTACCCACTCCATGCCCTTTGTGAGCCTTTCCTCTAGGAGGCACCCCATCTTACCTGCAAAACACAACATCCTGAAGCGGTAGCCTTCATCCGGTCATGAGCTTCCGGTAAATTTACCCATATGAGTAGAGGTATCGTGGTATGCGCAGTGCCTTGCTGTAGCTTCACCACTGGCCTACACTCTTGGTAATCACTCATCATGCGTGTCTCCGATCACCTGACTTGGCTCACCGTTCGCCTCACGAGAACCCTCGCCACGCGTGTTCGTTTGTCATAACGGGTAACCGGTACCGGTAACCCGATACAGTACTAGTGCCGCACACGCACTATACTCCGGGGAGGTGTTTTCATACAGGACAGGGATTGTTTTGCAGGTTAGCTTCGGTCAATTATTCCCAAGCATTCCTATGGTACCATACGGTAATTGCACTATCGTTGATAGGGCAGTGCGGGGTCCTGACTGGATCAACTCATCGCAGAAGTACAATGCAATGCACTATTAACTAGTAAAAGTACATTTCCAATTGGAGCCTGCTTTCACGGCCTAAGGTAAAAAAGAGCACTTTAAAAACTCCGCGCGCACGGACCAAACAGGGGCTTTTTGCTTGGGGTAGCTCGTGTAGAAGCGCAGTGTTCATCTGGTGAGGTTGGTAATACCTACCTTGAACCAACCTGCGGCCTTGCTACGAGAGCGGGAGGAATATCTGTTGGATTCGTTTTGCCCTTAGGTAAATAGTGTGGTATGGGAGACCCAAGTGGAGTATATTGAAGGATATTATTCCCACGAATGTTTTCTCTTTATCCCGTTCATTGTGTTTCGGAGGGAGTCTACGCATTTGTTTGGAGGGCTTTTGTTGGCCAGTGTGTGGGATGAGGTCTCCGCGTTCCTGAACGCGCAGATTGACTCTCACATGACCTGTCTCAGCTTTCTGAGTGTGCCCTCTGGTCCGTCTGAGACAGTTCAATCATAGCTGGGCGTGGTTGGCCAGGTTTGGCAGCGATTTGATGAACTTAGTCGGAAAGGTGGGGTTTTCGGTCTGTTCAGTGCTCAAATGACCCAGCGCCTTGGGCCGCAAATATCCTCGAGAAATTACATAGCTCGAGTCGCTCTTGGCCAGGCTTGGGCTAGGAATTTGATAGTTTCAAAAACCTACCAAGCATGTATAAGGTGCAGCTTCCAGTGCCGGAAGACGGATAAATATCTAACTTGCGCATCTTGCGCCGCTTTAAAACTTAGATACAACGAGCGCAAGATTCATCAATTCCCTGCAACGTGGAGGGTGTTTTTAGTGAGGTCGGGTTAAGCGTTGGTTTAGGGTTACGAGAGCCTCCACCTGAGACAAGAGTTATGATACTAATTTGGAACCATTTTTGCGGGTACGTACCGTCAGATATCGGTACAGGTATGGTTCAATGCCAATTGAGCTGTCGGTCAGCACTACAAACCACCGGGCTATTTGTCGGCATCTAACCTTGTATAAAGTGAGCAATTGGGCAGATTACCCGGGGGACGCCATGGCTTTCCATTTATCTCAGCTATTACGCCGAATACGGTATCCTCCGCGTAAACCAGCGACCCGTATTGAGTGGAGATGAGGCTCTTAAAATTTCGTGCAACGTAACACCACATGTTGGACTTTATCACTGTGGCAAATCTCCTGAATATGCCTTGGGATTGCTGTAAGGCAGACTTCGTGTTCGCCAGGGGCGAGAAACTTGTAACTATAAGACGGAAGCTTACTCATGCGGTTTCGTCTGAACAGGTAAGCGTTTCCTGGTGCTACTGCTGGGTATTAGTACCTATCGCGTTTGAATTGGATGCTCAGCGGCCTTTGGTGTAAATGCCGGTAATGGCACCAGGTATTAGGATCTCCGTAGGTAGAAAGTAAATTGTCTGGTATCGGAATTCCCCGTGCGGATGCCATGTTATGTAATGGAGCGGTGTTTTGCCCAGAAGGGTGCCTTCAAATACGAGTTGAGGAAAGAAGTAGGGATCTTGATATTCACAATAGCGTCGCACCACAAAAATGCCACCACAGGTGCAGTGGGGAACTTCGAGTCTTCTGGCTGCCGTGAGTTCTCTCCGATGTAGTCATAATTTGAGCAACAATGAGCCCCGGATTGGCACATCTTTCAGATCCTTCCCGAGTGATTGTTTGTGAATATTGAAGGCTAGGTCGTGATACGGGTACACCTGAATTGGAAGGTGATAACTGCTTGTGAGAGTGTATTATTTGGCGCATGTTACGACTTGTATCTTTCGCCATTGCGGTTACTCTCGGCACTAGAGTTTTAAAATTTCTTGCCTCAAGCCCTGCGCACTGAGACTGTTGCACGATGCTGAATCGTAGCATCCATAAGTTTTGAGCAGTATTTGTTTAAATGAAGCAACTAATGGCAATCGCCGGTCAGACAACCTTGACGCTCTACTAAACTTAGCAAAAAAGGCGGGTTGTAAGGAGGTCAGCGGGGAGAGGATTAAAGAGGCCAAGAGCTGAGAAGGGGCTAGGAGAAACGAAAGGGGTTGGGGGGAATTTTTGTCTCAGGTGATGGTTCTCGCTCATACTGTCAATATTATTGGGCGGAGAACCCTCCTCTCTTTATATTCGTAGGAGGTCCTGCTCCATAGCCTTTTGCGGGGCTGTGATCACCGACTATAGTGCCCCTGAATATTCGCAGGTCCCCACATATTCGTTCACATTCCAAACAGCCCATTGTCTATCATTCTAACTACGATATATTAGGGGCGGGGCATATACACCTAGAGCTCAAAAATAACTTCGGAAGGTACTAAGTAGTTTTTGCATAGGTACGAGTATAACTCGAGACTGAGAATCTGGGAACCTGAGTATTATTTGAAAAATTAGAGGAGGAGAGGCCACTACCATATACCTTTCTTTTTGAAGATGTTCGCGTCTAGCCTGTCTATTAAGAAACAGCACTATTTTCCTGACGAGCAAATAGGCGAAGCTTCATGAGAGCCTTATAGGGATTTACTTTTTCATGATAGGAGCTCCTACACTATCTCACACTACCGTATTTTTACTTAAATATATTATCTGATTAAATAAAACAGCGATTGAATGTTTGTCTTTAGAACAAGTGGATATTTCTACTGGCTAGGTTTGAGGTAAGTCGGTGTATGTGCAAATATCCCGTAGTCCGATATAAAGAAATTATACGGATGAACCACGAGACCTCAGCAGAAGCAGCAGTTGTGAGCACCTATTGGTACGCTGGAGATGTGCGTATAGACACCATTCGACTTGAGGAAGTGAGTCACGCCATTAAGTAGCACTTCTCCAGGAGAACAGACTATTATGATACTTTTCTGCAAGGATTTTAGTGCCTCGGGCTTACAAGCATTGGCATAGGTTGGGCTAGACCTCATCTTATCAATTACGTACTATATCCAGGACCTTTAGAAGGTGGGAAATACGGTACCACAACACAAATGAATAAATTTTGTAATGGGCAGGCCGAACTTAGGAATTCCCACTATTTTCATGACCACATGGCGAATATCCCTAGCCAGTTAATGTAGATATTAGAGTGTGCTGCCTGCCTGGATTTGTATCTGATTCCTCTCTCATGGCGGGACACTATGACAAACCTCGAAACAAGCCGGCACAGTTACCGCACTGTAAAAACTCTATCAGATGATCGGCAGAAGTCAGTCTGTTCGTCCACGATAAGATAAGTTAGGTTAACGGAATCGCGAATACGGGGTGCTGAGGCCCAATACGGTGGCAATACCCCTACCGGCAGTGGGCTGAACTTGTGCTGTACCGTACAATCCGTTTGTCTGGGTTAATTCAAGGAAACACTAATCCTCATCAGGAGATTTTGTCACTAAATCTGGAGATTGAGTTACAGGGCGGCGGAGATACTCGAGTTTTTTCCCGGCGTTCCCCGAAACGTCGGTGATGAGTACTGAACGATTCGGAGTTTAACTTGAACGCGACGCGGCGTTGGGAACCCACTCAGCCGGATAATTGCTACCAGGGTCGAGTGAGGCTCAGTGAGTTGCACATTTCGCGGATGTGTTCGGGGCAGGAACAAAAGTGGCGAGCGGTGACAAAAATACCCAGCAGCCTGGTGTTTTAGTGTTCGAGGTTACCCAGTAGAAAGCTAGTGAACAGTGAACTTGGTTGACATGCGAAATAATCCCTGTCTTCTGCGAAAACGTCTCCCCTTGGGGCTCGTAAATTATCTCCTCTACGGCCATAACCCCGGCTCCGGCCGGGAATGTGCTTGGTAATGTTTGGCTATGTTGGTGGAAGCTTCTATTCCCGGAGGTCTGTCCGATCGGTGGCTAGCTACTACCACTTATCTATGACAAGACTGTATATACAAGTACCGGTACCATACCGGTACTTTCCCTCAAGGTGTCCGCGTTCCATATCTTTGGGGACAATAACTAAATGAGAGCAGCTGTGGGAGGTGATTTTTTTTGACGTGTCCAGTTCTGGGTATTGGCAAAAACTGAGTCAGTGTCTTGGTATCATTGATAGGCTGGAGCAAGCGTTGAGGCAGGCATTTTTACCTGTCGCATTAGATACCTTGGCAGAACTTGTGTCCACCTTCCTCATGCCTACCACTGCTCTCCAATGTGTACTGTACTGTAAACTCGAGCTATTTTCTCACTCATATCGACCTTTTTTATTGTGGTATGGGGTGATGCCATGATTGTTGTGCGATCGGCTGCATCGCCAACGATGGCTTTTGTCAAAGAACTATCTTTACAACCCTCTACCGTATCCCCGAGATTTTCGTACTAGTTCCAGTGCCGGCACAGTACATTGAATCACCCCAAAGATCAAACAGTGCTTCAGACACTTTCATTAGGAGCTGTTTGATCTTCGCTCACGTGTCTACACAGGCACCGTTCCTGCGGTTTACAGCACCAGGCTGGACCGAGTCGCGATCCAACGTCATTCCCACGCTTCCTCCCGTGCGGCAGAAGCATAGGCGAAAAGCCTATTGCTGTGTGAGACCGTGCTCGAAAACTTGCAGAGGGCGGCGGTGATGATGATATCATACAGTTCCGTCTAGCATGCGCCCTCTTCTATTCCCACTATGGCCTGCCGGTGCGAGCACTTGTTCCTGAGTTATAAAGCACCAGCACGGTAGGTCACCAGTTTTAGAGAGCTTGCACGCTAAGATTTATTTCTTAAAACTATACCGGTACTCGAGCAGCCGTGGCCAAGATTTGACTACCGGCCAATGTCTGGGGGTTATTAACAAATCCCAACATTGTGCAAGAATCAATCTTACAATGCCCACGAACCCCCGACAAATACCCTGCTTCTTGAACTCGGTTCTTTCAAGAGGCACACGGTGGCCAATTCTCAAACGTCCTGTGCCTGCTCTTGAAACCGTACTTGAGAAGTGCAGATGAAAAAAAATGAGACCCTGATGAAGGCATGAAAGTATGGTGGAAGGGGGTATTTAGGGTGCATAATTCTAGGTCCGATTCCATGTTATTCATGGTTTTTACACACCGACCAGGTGGGATCAAGGAACTAGGGGCCAGGGCTTCTCATTAACTTTATCATAATAATAATCTTATTATATTAATACCACCTTAGTCTATCTCCGCAACCCTTCTGATACACTGCTCGTAAGGCAGAAAGATTTTCGGACCAATAGTGCCCCGCACAGTGCCGCACTCCTTATCCCCAACTAATAACCCCACCTTTCCCTTCGCGGCATTCGTGGGTTCGGCATGCCAGCGTTTGTAAGGTATCATATGATAATATCTAGTAGTGCATTATTTAAGAGGTGGGATTCGCAAACCTTAAAAAATGCGGTTCGGGAAAAACACAATAACGTAGGGGTCAAGAAACTACTGTTTTTATGATACCATCTATATTTTCTCCCCTCTAGGGTGGGCCCAAAAAGCCATCTTTTTTATATATTGAATTATCTTATGATATTATGATATCTTGTAAAAAGTTCCTTCCTTACGGTACTTGGTAAAGCATATCGTACCTTATAAACCGCAGTTTAGCATACTGTACCAAATGCAGTTTTCAAAAAATTACAAGAGTTGGTGTGCCAAACAGGACCCCAGTCCTTTGTCCGTGGATTTCGTTAAACTAGCGGCGGGATTACATGCACTTGGGTTAAGCAGTGCTACTGCGATGAATCCCTTTTGAAGCGTGGTCCACATCCCGGATCTGAACCGGTGTTGTGAGATTCCCTTACGAAAACGAACAAGTGAGCTCCAACGGCGGTTTGCTGGGTAACTTATAATGTTTTCAACATAATCGAACTAAGTGAAGTGAAAAATAGCACAGCGGTTTCCGCTGGGTATATACTGTATTTTCTGGTCTTCGGCGTACTGCACCTGACGTTCCACCATACCCACAAACCCACAACGCAATCCTACCATACGGCCTACAGACTGCGTGAGACTTCAAATGCTGTAGTGATAAAGAACAACCACACAGTGTCAGTGTGCCGTAAATACGGTACCGGTATCGGTTGATGTTCTCGTTCAGAATGGGTTGACCGGGTAACACTTTGGCACTCGGCATTCCTCTTCCTTCACTTTCAAGCTGCCTGACGGTTACGCAGGGGGCCATGTAAATCACCACAAGTACTGTACGTGTACTCGAGTACTCGCACTAGTATAAGAGCCCATGATAGCGATGGAATAGTTGGCGTTTGTTTGGGTAAAATGCTGGTATACTGACACAAGCCGAGGTAAATACCGGTAGTATGGTGTATTGTAAAGGGGGATTTATTGGCGAAGGTGTGCTCAGTATTAGTACTGTACTGAACCATTGGAATTAAGAGGACATTTCTGGTCCCGTGCCGTACCACGACTACATGCACGACCCCTGTACCCGTAATTGAATACTTTTTGTGAACACCACAGCTATCGCGTACCGTCGAAATTCAGCGTTTTTGCTTGGATCCTGGTGTCATGGGATACTGCTCGTGTTCACGGACGTCGTTCAATTGTGAATATCATACTGGTATAGTAGAGTAAACTGCTATCTCTCTCCGGTTGCCAGTGGCACACGAGTCTCGCCGCTCAACCTGGCACTGAAGTGAAAGAGAACATGGATGAGCATACTACTTGCATTGGTATAAGTTAATATTCGGCCACGTTATTACTGGAATACCGTGCTGCTCGTGCTAAGAGGCAGGCCATCAAGCCGCTGCGCGGCCCTTTTCCCTCCTTGCTCGCACCCCGCACGACACACACCGACTGTACTCTCTCCCCGCAGCAGATAAAGCTTAGAATAAGGGTAAAGGAAACACTTCTCTAGATCCACACCCGCACCCTACCCAGCTTATATAATCGAACTATCTTATAAACCCTTAGTCTAGAACTTTAACATTCTAAACATTATCTCTCCGCTCCCTCGGTCAAACCTCCACAGCCCCACTTCATCCAGCGCCATGAAGGAAATTCTACAATCTCCAACCGAGGGTACAAACGCCAATCTCGCGGAGAATATACTCGTCGCCTTCTCACAGAGAGAGCCCCCCGAGGGCTACGACCGGCTTGTAAAAAAGTTTCCTAATTGTACGTTCAACTTCTACGATTTGGGGGAGTGGGATGGGTTATGGCACTTTGGTATGCTAGATGATAATAGCCCCCGGCTTAGCGGTAGGAGCTCAAGTTCACCAATAGTGCTGTACCCACGACGCTAATGTTTTTGAAGAGTTATTAAGACAGGCAACAGTATTGCTTATGGATTGGACACTCCCCAAGATAGAGCAGGTTCCGAATTTGAAGCTTGTTCAATTATCGATCGCTGGCTTTGATCGTGTAGTAAAGCAGCCTCTGTATACCGATACGAATATTACTTTTTGTACGAGTAATGGCATTTACAGGTACCTAGCTTGTAGCTCCTCGCCTCGGTCCTCCATCTAATTGAACTAGTACTAAGATCGCTGAGCACGTCTTCCTAACCCTCTTATCAATCCGCAATTCCTTCGAACAATTACTCTCTCAGCAGCGTTCCCATGTCTGGGACGACAGTGTGTACCCCAATCCGAAGGACCTCTTAGGTGCCACAATCGGGATCCTCGGATACGGGTCAATCGGCAGACAAGTTGCACGAGTGGCCAGCGGGTTGGAAATGAAGATACATGCATACACTGCCTCCCCGCGACAAACGCGCGCATCTAGGGTTGATCAAGGGTACATTCTCCCAAAGACTGGCGATCGAAACGGCGAATTACCAGACGCTTGGTTCTCAGGCACGGACAAACCTAGTTTACACACCTTCTTATCAGGTGTAGACGTACTCGTCTGCTCACTACCACTTACCGATTCGACAAGACACATGCTATCCACCGCCGAATTCGAAATACTCGGGAAGAGAAAGGCCTACATCGTCAATGTATCCCGCGGGGGGATTATCAATCATGATGCGCTGACTGAGGCTTTGAAAGGGGGGTTATTGGGTGGGGCTTCACTGGACGTTACGGAACCGGAACCCTTACCCGCGGATAGTGAACTTTGGGATATGAAGGATGTAGTCATCACTCCGCATATAAGTAGCGCCGGTAGGGATTATATGGCGAGGGTTGTGGATCTGTTTGAGGCGAATCTTTGCAGGTTGAGCGCTGGTGAGAGCGTGTTTAATACTGTCAAGAGGGAGAGAGGGTATTAGAGGGGCATGGAGACTTCGCTGGATAGGACAACCTGTAGTTCTTTCGATATTTTTTTTTAGCTTAGTTTTCGCTGTCGATTGTTTAAGCACTAAAGTTAGCATGGTCGTCGAGTCCCTCGGGACTCGTAGAGTTATACAAGTAAATACAAAGACGCCACGTCGAAGGCCTTGAGTACCGGCATATTCTTGTGCACGTTCGGCTTTTACCACTGCGCTTCCCGAGACCTAAGAAACGGCAAGTGGTTACAGTACCTTAACCCTGGCCCCGGGACTCCTGTACCGGTGACTCACCTTACCTGGACTTTCAGACATCACATGGATCCCCACAGTCACTGATGTGGTATTATCCGACATACCGGTACTTACACCACTGCGTCCACATCTCGAAGCACAGCAGTAGGGGGTTGCCCAACTGACAAAAGTTCCCAGCTTTCTATTCATAGAGAATTCACCTACGGTACATGCCGGTACTCCATCCTACCCAGTTTTCCTGCACCCTACCGAGCCCCCGACCGCCAAGAGCCAATATTGCTTCACGGTAGAGGAGGGAAGTCGACGGAGTTCTCACCAGCTCGCCACACTTTACCACAACGATCGCTGAAATCGAGTGATATTCTATGAGGAATCATGAGGCGGGACGGAACGGAAGAACCTATCTACGATACCGTACTCGTGTGAGGGGTACGGGAACTCACGGAGAGGCAGAGAGTGAGGCTAACCCAAGTACTCGTAATGTCCTGACGTTTGCAAACACGACCGGGCTTGCATTAGTGTGCATTAGTGTG
>QLOI01001025.1:2403-64701 GCA_003313605.1 Tuber umbilicatum
AAAAAAAAAAAATTGGAAATGCGCACATGACGTCCTGTCATTGCAACAGCACTCAAGGGAACATGAAATATTTCCCCCTAACTGTCTCTTCCACCCCTCTACCTCCACCTCTACCCCCCCTTTCTGGAACCCATCCACATCTTCAAGATCATATCCTCGGCATACTTGGCATTTGGTCTTCGCTGGTAATATCGATGCAGAGCGCCCCCGCGGAAGTGTTTCTAATATTTTCCCCCCCTAAGGTTCCCATTCCCACCCAACCAGCGTGCATTCGCCTGTGTCTAGGACTCATTCGCCCCTTCTAGAAAGCGTCCACAAAATCGTTTTTATCTTCTATTCCTTGGTTACTATCGACTCCGACAACCCTCAGCAACGGCGCCTCTACATTGCATTAATCACATCCTCATCAATAATCCGTCTGCGGGAGTTCTTCCATTTCGTCATTTTTGGTTCAAACTGCGGTCGTTTCTCTTTCTGTCATTTTGGTTTCAGTTTGCTTGCGTTTTTTTCATCTTTTTCAGTTGGCTCCGCGTGCATTTCGATTTTCAGTCTTTCTGGAGCTTACCTAAACCCAACCTGGCACGCTACAAATGGCCCCGTCCTAGATGACGCCAAGGCCCCCAGACAAGACAAAGTAAGTATTCACTATCGTTATGTTTAACGGTTTGGATATTAATCTCTGCAGTTCTTAGGCGTCCCACCAGCGCGACACATAGTCGGGATGCTCCAGTTGGTAAACACTGCAAATCTCAGCAACTTGCTATCACTAACACTGCTACTACGGAAAACTAGTATGTAATATTCCTAAGTCAATTAACGACTGCATGTCCCCGTGCGCCGGGCTCATGTTCAACGGGTTAGACAAGTTGTAAGCTGAGGAAACTGAAATTCACACCAACGCTAGAGGACTTGCGGTGAGTGATAGACTACTCTTTTGAATTCTTTCTTTCCGTCATACTTAGCTTAGATGCCTCTGACCGAGGCCGGTTCGACGATATTTCCTACACCAAAAGCTGGTGCGGCTTCCCCAACCCGCAAGAGGTCTCCACTCCATATACGAAATGGCGCCATGATATCCAAGGGTTCATCACTCAGCACACTTGGAACCCTACGAGCCTGACCGAAGATCAATTTGCATCAGTCCTAAAATTTGCCCACTCGCTTCCTCCTCTCGCTACTCGGCAGAACTTATTAGAAATGCACTACCAGAAAATTGACCTTGATGAGTTCGAACGTCCCGAGGAAATTCTGGTCAAAGACATGGGAAAAAAACTTCAAACAATGATTGAGCGTCACAACAAGGATCCAGAAAGTGCTGGTGTCCTTGAGGAGCGTGGAAGTAAGCATTCTGACCACTGAAGTTCGCTCATCGTTGTACTAAAAGATCTTAGTTGTCAAAGCCGATTGCACGACTCCTTTTTGCCCGTGGGCCATAAGGATCCATGTTGTTCGTAGAACGGAGGCTCCGGCCACAGACCATGCCTTCTTAATCTTCCCTAGTACCCGAGTGACGCTGAAGGCAGCTTGGCCTGGGGCGAACAGGATTCTCCGGAAATGCGCCATCCGCTCCTGGTGATCTAGGTGCAACGAGTGGAGAGCAAAATTGGGTACCACAGATATCTGATTGTTGCGACTAGTTACGGCACGCGGAGCTTGTGTCGGGAGCCCCGTGTTTCTCTGCCGTCGTCAAATCTCATCTTCTTGTCCGAAGAGGAAGGCATCCGGGCATGGCTTCTGGCAAACCAGCAGGAATGGGAGGATCCGTTGGATCTCCTCCCCCAGGAGTCGCGCCGAGATGACGCACAGGACCACGGGAGGACGCCTGAACCTGGCAGTGGCTGATATCCGTTCCTAGACCGGGGATTATGGGAATGCGGCAGTGTAGGTAAACTTTTCAAGGAGGAGATTGGGGAGGAAGATGCTAGTGACGGCCAGGACTGGGCCGTGGACGAGGATGAGGAGGACCAGGATGAGGAGGAGCCTCTGGAGCCGTCAGACGCTGCAGCGATTATTGTTGAAAACGATCAAGGTGATGTATGTTTTGAAACTTAACGTGCATTCAATCATCATGATAAAAATACAACTAATCACACACATAGAGCGAATGAAGTGGCTCCCACATATCCCGGTCTATGAGCTATACGTCCCATCTATCAGACACAACCTCCCGTGAATCTTGGAATCCACCTTCACCGTCGGAACCCAGCCCATCTGTAGCGTCTGGGAGATTACTGAACCCGGTCACGTTATCCGCTCCTGGCCTATCCACGCCATCTACATGGGAACTTCAGCGATAATCGACAAGAATGATACCCACGGCGTCGTTCACCTCTCCCCACAACCCAATCCTCCAACCGAGAGCTGGTCCAGTTAC
This sequence comes from Tuber umbilicatum, assembly GCA_003313605.1. Lineage (NCBI taxonomy): Eukaryota > Fungi > Ascomycota > Pezizomycetes > Pezizales > Tuberaceae > Tuber > Tuber umbilicatum. Next base: position 4,778 of record QLOI01001025.1, read on the forward strand.
GAGCACCGGCGGTGAGTCCAGTCGCAACAGGCCCCTGGGCCATTCTGGCCAAAGACACTCAGCAGTATCAAACTCTGGACATTCTGGACCCTCCAATGAAGAGAAGGCAAGACAAGTGGGAGCGATTCTCGTGGAAAGACCTTGGTTGGTATCCTTCCTCGGTGCTCACACCGCAACCTCTACCGTTGACAGCCCAGCGGTAGATGGCGTGACTGAGCCCGGCGCTATTCATCTTCCCAGGTCTACACATGTCGCCCCCGATACTTTTACGCCATCTCCTCCAACCCCCTCTGTGCTGGACCCTGTTTTGCCGTCTCCCCATTCTTTCCAGACGCTAAACACGCTTGCGCCCCTCTCTTCTGTGACCGCCACGGCAACTGCCACTACATCAGTTCCTGGCTCTCGAGTTGCCCTGACCTCTAAGGGAACGAAAAGGCAAGGCACTAGAAAGAAGCGCAGAGGAGGACGTCGCCAATCATCTCCTTCACCTCACAGAACTTTTTTTTATATTTTTTTTTACATTTCTATTTGTTCCGGAGTATTGCTATCTCTGTTGCTCCGTTTGGCACTCTCTATCACATTTTTTCCTGTCCTCGCCCTGGGATGCATTTTTGCACCTCTACTATTGCTACTGGTATTTGCGTGTTCAAGTTTTGCCGTCGTATATCACTATTTTTTCTGTCATTGGCTAAATACGTGTTTTTTCCTCTACTGAGTTTCTTTTGGTGTTTGCTCGCATTAACACCTTGCGTCACATTTCCTTCCATCTTCTGTCCACAGCGATTGCTCGCTCCAGCGTCTTATATTCTTAGATTCGTGGTCTCCTGGTGTTTGCTCACTTTGGCATCACTATCTTAGACTCGTGGCCTCCTATTTGGTGACTAGTATTTCCACCCACCCCTTACGTCCACACCTCGTATTCTCTTACACACTGTATGCTAAAATATAAAACTTGTCTTCTTTTAGCAACACTTGCACTCGTAGTCTGCAGCCGGCGTCACATCATGAAAGCCTCGAGAGCGCCTGATGCGAATACCAACAATTAGCATATTATTTGCAGAGTTCCGCAGTGCGAACCCCAAGCCTCGATGTGAGGAAGGCCCTCTAATCCCATTCAGGCATCGCTAGTGTCGCATAGGAAATTGTGTCGCTAATCATTACTGTTTGTACCAAAATTCTACCTAGTGCACTGTCTCGATCTTACCGCTTGCATTCCGTATCGGAGTTCAGGTCCAGTAATCGAGAACTGTATATTTGGGTGATGAAGGTAGTGTTGGACATTTACAAGACGACATTATTGATTGGATGTCAACGCAGACCCAATCCTTACTCCTATTTCACACCTGAGGTGATGTCCTGTGATGCGGGTAGCGCAGCACTGTATGTTCTGACCATGAATGTATTTGTTAGACATTCATAATCTAGCGGTTTGCAGTCGAATCCAGGAAACCAAAACCGTGTGATAGTTGTTGATTGTGTTAACCCTAACTACCCATCTCTAGTGTATAAGACCAGACGCGTCCAATTTGCCACAACATTCGACAAACATTCCTTATATTCAAGGTACGGGACTCAAAGTGAATATTGTTTGCCTACATCCTCAATCCTCACTTGTCTGACGGTTGCTAACCCATTACGCTATGTATAAACAGAGTTCACAGAGTCAACCAGCTCCCCAAGTAGGAAATATGCAAGGGCGTAGACTCAACGCCGGACCGGCTACCACAAGATTGGGAACGCCCAGATTGGGAACACAACCAAATGCACCTGGCAGCTTATCAAGTACAAAATCGAGCCATCAGTCATCGCGTGGGGGTCCTTCTCCAGTCATGCTCAAGTCGACATCCAGGGTTGGCAATTTAACCGGGCTTTGGCGTAACGTCAAGCCGGACAATGTTGGGTCAGGAACATTGGGGGCTGGGGACACAGCGCTACGAACTGGCCAGCTTCCCCAGAGCAATGTCGGGCTGCCAGGCATTGCGTCAGGACCATTCTCCACCCCCGATTGCAAGTGGTGTCCTCGGGAGACCGCCAAAGCATCCACGGTGGAGTATGATTCGGCCAACTGTGTATGTCCAACAGGAAACCGACAAGGGAGAACCAGGACAAACCGAATTTGATTGAAGCGATGATAGCGATGAATGCCAGAACTCTCAGCGATCGGATGAACCCAGTTCGGACACCGAGCCTGATCTTGAGGCAATTGAAATTCCGGATAATAATGCATTACAACAAGTTCCCAGAGCTCACGTGATGCGCAAGCAGCTAAATAACGGCACAAGTACTGTCCCCATTTCCACCGGCTCTAGATCACAACTGGCTGGTCCCGCGTAGCGAACATCGGCCCCTGGTGGTCCAGTGATTCAAGGCACGCCCTATTGTTCTTTTATGGGTTCTCCATCCACTGATCTACGTTTTTCATCTCCACTGCGTAGCCTGAGTGCTACCACGTCTGATATCAGTAGCTCTAGTCCAGCTGGCCATATGTGCACACCACAGCAGGAGAGCTGGGGAGGAAGTAGCTCGCAGCAGAATATGGAGTCAGGTCATAATAAGGCCATCGTAGAGTGCGCAAAGGCCCACATCACATGGTACACCTTGTTTGAAGACCCACTCCCCAATGTGGTTGTTTTAATCGGCGTGTTGCGCTGAATTTGGAATGAGGGGGTGGCAAGGGTTGCACATAGCGAATACGTTGCACCTACGGAGGGCTCTATGAAGGTGGTAAGTCTAAGTGAACGTGACGCGATATAAATTGCAGTACTAACATGGGAAGGTACGCAACAATCTCTTGATTGTACGATTGCACTTCGTATGCAGTGTGAAGAAACAAATCACAAGGTTATACGAACTGCCGTGGAATCCTGGAGCTGTGGTGTCTAAGGTACAATATCTGCTGAATGATGATTGATTTATGTGCGACCCGAAGGGCTACGAGGTTTGTTGCCATAACATGACAATCCTATAGTAACTGATACTGACTGCTGGTCAACACCACGCTGCAAGTGACATTTTGGTTCCTTATGCCCCTGATTCCGGACGCGATTTATGCCAAATATTTCACCTGAACCAAAATGTGAAGAAGTTCAGACCTGCAATTTGTTCACCGGATCAATGATAACATGATATGTCTAACTAGCAAGATACTCTGCCATACACTACGAGTATGGTGGAAGGGAATATATGAGGAATCGAGGGACTTTAAACCCGGCGTAGTTGGAGGTAATAATTCATGAATCCTTAGAGAGTGGGCTTGTCGCCCAATAGAACGTACACCTTTTTGGCGGCATCTCTTGCCGTAAGCGCACATTTGATTGGGCGGCTTGACTAAATTTGTGAAGAATGAAGTGAACTGGTCATCGGACAAGTTAGACCTTTTTGTCCGTCGGAAAGAAACGTGGGAGACTATTCCACCACATATCCAGGAAAAGATTGTGCGAAGTGTTCGGAACGCAATCCAGGCAAGAGTTTCCCAGGTACACGGCAAGCGAGAGGAGCGCACGTAAGCATATCATAATGATTGGGAAGTGGTGGGGGCCAACGTCGATAGTCGGGGGTCTAACAAAATTTGCGCCGTGACTGTGCGTCGACCAATGTAACGGCGGGCACCAGCAATGTAGCCAAACATGGAGCCAGGGAATCCATCACAGGAGACGGACACGACATTCAACTACAGCCAGTCTTCTATTGCAGGGAGGATCGTGCAGCTAGATTCAGATTTGGTGAGCCAAGATTCGGGTGTGCTAGAGTTAGGGCCCACACAAGGCAGGGAGACGAGCCCCTCACGGTCTCTTTGCCTCTTGCTGGCGCTAGACAAATCGGAGGAGGTGCCAGAGGCTGAGGCATGGATGGGCAATTGCCAGCCGGACCATGATGATTGTTGCGCACATGGGAGCGACACCTGCGGAACTTAGGGGAAAGAAGGATTAAGGAGATTTAACGAGCGCCGGTAATAGATTCCATTTGTTCAATAGTGGGATAATGTGATATGGTGTGTAAATTGTTACGAGGCGGGGGCAGATAGCGTGTATATGAAATTGAATGGATAATCAAAGCCACATGTAGAGTGCTCGTGGGGACGTCAGGGCGATCGTGGGGTGATACATAAACAATCGGGATGGATGTGAGTCGCTGAAAGGCACAATTCACGGAACACCAGAGCGCTCCCGGGAGCTACAATGAAGATGGAGAGTAGCGTCAGCCAGTGCGGCGACGATGTCGGGATAGAATATGGGCAAATTGCACGATGTGGACAAAAGTCCGCATGACACCGGGACGGGGAAGTGTGGCGCAAAGCAAAGCCAGGTGCAAGGAAAGCAGAATTATAGTATCGTGATGCTATAGCGCAAGGACGGAGGTAGCCTGGACGCAGGGGAGCAAGACGAAGGATTCAGGATGCAATGAAAGTGCGACGGTAAAGTAGGATGTAATAGACTAGGGCGACAGTTTTCAGGAAGAGGAACATCATGATCAGCCATCGTTTAGGCGGGAGGCGCTAGGATCAGACATCGTTAAGGTGGATGATGCAAGGATCAGATGTCATCAAGGGGTAATGGCGGAACGCCAGGGGTGGTCAGGGCGCACAGAATGTAGGGGTCTGTGCCCAGACGGGGTCAGGACGCAGCAAGGCACACTAAAATAAATCAGGGTTTGCTTAAAGAGCGTCCAAAGCGTCAGAGTCAAGGGACACACAGGACGCATGTAAGTATTTTTGCTGATGAGAACCCTGAAGCTGTGGTGTCTAATGTACCATATTTGCTGAAAGATGATAGATTTATGTATGACCCGATAGACTACGAGGTTTGTTGCCATAACATGACAACCTCATAGTGACTGATACTAACCGCTGGTTGTTTGGCATATGGAATTCCAACACCTCTCTCTGGCCCCGATGTAGGGCCCAGGTGTCACCTGCAGTGTGGTGTGAAGTTGCTAGTTACAAGCAAAAATCAAGGAATTCGCAGCTTCTCCACACCCCGGTATACGTTGACGCTATCCACTGGACCGGAAGCTGTTCGCAGGATATATGAGAGGGGTGGTGTGCACCGCTCAGACAACTGGAATACAGTATATGATATAATAATATCTGGGTGAGCAGAAAAGCCAACCAAATCAGAAAATAGTAATGCTTCACATTGGCCGCCTACGAATAGTCATAGGTCTGCAAGAACGGACGGGAGTTAAGGAGATGTAGCTGCAAGCTCATTCTTGCTAGGCAAATCAAAGAAGCATTAGAGCACTAATCCTACCAACTCTACTAGAGGACAATGCAGTCATGCTCCTGTGTTGTCACCATTGTCTGATATTGAGTCTGATCATTTCAATAACAGAGGAACGACTGAAATGTTTGCATTTGAGCGACATACTCACACCAAGTTCATATGGCAAAAGCATCGTTAACTTCCAACTAGCGGAGTCTTGCACACCCTCAGGATGACGAAGTTAAAATAAAGCTGCATGACCAGAAGCCAGAAAATATTCAGGGTCTACGAGTCTTCGCACTCAGGTTGATAAGATAGTAGTTGTGCAAATGTCATGGAGGTACTTAGTTAGTATAGGTAGTAGATGTATTGGCCAGGGAAACTCACGCTGGATATAAATATTAGAGTTCCTCCCCAGCTATTAGACAGACAGCAACGGACAAGAGATCTTATCAATATAACAAATTATTCTCTATACTTCATACTCTTGATGGTTTTAGCGAACTGAGTACTAGCGATTATTATTATTACAAGGCGTTCCTGATATTACTCCGTTATCGAATACCTTACACGCCTAACCATACTCTACTGAGCTTGGAGTTGGTTACCCGTACCACTGGTCAACTCTAAATAGCAAGTAACATTGCAGTTCCTTGGGCGCAAGATTCCGGACAAGATTTTGGCTAAATATTTCACAGGAACCAAAATATGTCGTAGTTCAGTCCTGCAATTGTTCACTGGTTCAATTGTACCATAATATGTCTAACCTGTGCGATACTCTGCCAAACTTGGATGAGTAACAAGTGAGATCTCTTTAGTGTATGGTTAAGCGTTAAGGAATTCGATAACGGAGTAAGGTCTAGCAGGTCTTGTAATTTTAATCGCAAATACTTGGTTCACTAAAACTTCTAAAAGGATAAAGTATAGATAATAACTTATTATATTAATAAGATCTCTTCTCCATTGCTGCTTAGACTAAATAGCTGTAGAGGAACTCTTATATTTATATCCCTCCTGAGTTTCTGCAGTCAGTACATCTAATACCTATACTAACTAAGTACCTCCACAACAACTGCTCATCTTTTGTCCTATCATACTGAGTACAATGCTGGTAAACCCGGAATACTTCCCCACTTCTGGTCATTTGGTTATTACAACTGCATCATCCTGAGGGTTTGCAAGACTGCACCAGTTGAAAGTTATCGATGCCTTTGCCATATGAACTTAGTTTGAAATATGTTACCCAAATACGAACATACCAGTCGTTCCTCTGTTATTGAGGTGATCAGCCTCAACATCTGATGCCGGTGACAACACAGCGGCATGACTGTATTGTCTTCTGGTCAGAGTTGGTAGGCTTAGTGCTCCATCGCTTCTTTGATTTGCCTAGCCAGATGACCTTGCAGCTATGTTTGCTCAACTCTCATCCCTTCTTGCAGACCTATGACCATTCGCTCTCTGTCAACCTGAAGCCTATTTTATCTTTTAACAGTTCTGCAGGTTTTCCTATTCATCCAGGTACTTTATGTATGGTACACTGGAATCCAGTTGTATGAGCAGTGCACACCACCCCTCTTATATATTCTGCAATGAGCATCAGGGCAGATGGACGGCAATGACATATGCGGTGTCATAGGGAGGAAGTCAATTTTACTATCCTTGCTGGTAGCAAGCCACTACACTTAGTGTACTGCAGGAGACATCCGGGCCCTTTATTGGGACCAGAGGGAAGCGTTGGGAATGCATATGCCTAACACAAATACTATGAGCTTTGCAGAAGGAAATTTATGAGAATTTGAGGGACTTTAAACCTGATCTAGTGGGAGGTAATAATCAATGAATCCTAGGAGAGTGGGCTTGTAGCCCAATAGAATGTATACCATTTTAGTAGCATCGCATCCAAAATGCGCACGCTTGATCTGGTAGATTCACTAAATTAGTAAAAATAAAGCTAACTGGTCATTGGTCTCAGAAGAAGTTTTTGTCCATTAGAAAGAAACATGGGCAACTACTCCACTGTGTATCCTGGAATAGATTGTACAAAGTGTTCAGAACGCAATCCAGGGGTGGGTTTACCAGGTACACAGCAAGCAAGAGGAGCGAACTCAAGCAGATCATGATGATTGGGAAGCCATGGGGGCTGAGGTCCTTAGTCAGGAGTTCAACCAAAGTTGCACTAAGACTGTACCTCAACCAATGACATGGCAGGCCCCAGCCATGGGGAGAAACTTGGAGCAAGGGAACCCATCACAGAAGAAAGACTCGACTCTCAACTACAGGCGGTCTTCAATTGCAAAAAGGATCGCGTAGCTAGATTCCGATTTGGCCAGCCAAGATTTGCGTGTCCTAGAGGTAGGGCCCATGCCAGACAGAGCGACAAGCCTCTCACCGTCTCTTTGCCTCCACTGGGGCTTGAGAAATTGGAGGAGATGCTGGCGGCTCAAGCGTGGATGGGCGATCGCCAGCCGGACCATGATGATTGTGGCATACATGGAAGCAAAGCCTCCAGAACTTTCCGGAAATAAAGGATTAAGGGGATTTAACGAGTAACTGTAATAGATTCCATTTGTTCAACAGTAAGATGATGTGATGAAGTGTGTAAATTGGAACAAGGCGGGGGCAGATAGCGTATATATGAAATTGAATAGATAATCAAAACCACATGTAGAGTGCTCATAGGGATGCTGGGGCAATCCTATAGTGATACATAAACAACCAGGATTGAAGCGAGACACCCAAAGGAACAACTCACTAAAAGTCAAAGCTCTCCCTGAGGCTACCAAGACAATAGAGAGTAGCGTCAACGAGGACAGCAGTGCATAGCATTGCCAGGTCCCAGGAGAACAGAATCATAGTATCATGATGCAATAGTGCAAGGGCAGAAGCTGCCTAGACACAAGGGAGCAAGAGGAAGGATTCTAAATGCAACACAAGTGTGACAGTAAAGCAGGACTTAGAAGACAAGAATGACAGTTATCAGGGAGAGAAACGCCACAATCAGCTATCGTCTGAGTGGGAGGTGCTAGGATCAGATGTCGTCAAGGTGGACGATACAAGGATCAGATGTCGTCATGGGGAAACGGCGAAATGCCTGGGGTGGTCAGGACACACTAGACATAGAGGTCTGTACCCAGACGGCGTCAGGACACAGCAAGGTCTTCACAAAAAATCCAGATGTAACATCGCGTCCTGATTCACGGTTTGCCTCGAGAACTTCCGTAGCGTCAGACGCAATGGACTCACAGGATACATGGAAGTATTTTTGCCGATGCAGTCACTATAGTACCTCACAGTACTTCAATTAGATTCAAATCTGGAGATAGAGGTGGTCATCAGAGTTGTTCAATGTAATGTCTTGGTCTTCGGCTCTTGTTTGCTTTTGACAGATATTGATATCATTATTGAAGATATTATTCTTCCGCCATTGCCTATGTTACTACTTTCACTATTGGCACCTTTGGCCAATATGCGTAACTCCAATATTCTCATCATTGCCTAGTAGTAATGAAAGATTACAGAGGTAACTAAAGCATATTGTAGCTGGGTTACTTAGAAGGCTGCATGAATAACTAACTACATGTCTATCTCGTCCTCCTTATATAGTTCTTCCTACTCAACTATGAGTCGCAACTATGACTCATACACACATATAACATCCTATGGCTCAACTGAGTCATTTCAGAATAACAATATAACAATGAGTTACAACTGTGACTGCTGTGAAAGCCTGAGTACAACATCATATGACTCTAAATAAGTCATTTGTGTAATTATAACATATGACTCACCACTGTGAGTCATATAAACCCTCCTATAACCTTGAAACTGTTTATGCATAGAAAATCAATAACATAGATCAATCTAAAATCTCATATAATAAACGAAAACATTTGACTCGTAAATGAGTCATAGTGCCTAATTGCTAAGTCAGTCTAGAATTGTGACACTTAATTTTATTCATTCCCCAGTATTATTTTGAACACTTTTAATGCCCTAGAGCACTATTTTCAACAATCTATTTTGCTACTGTTAGCAACTATGACAATTTTTTTAAAAATAATAGCCCTGTAATGTATAATACCTGAGTCCATTCATAATAGTCACAAGTCTAATGCCAGAACTGAATAAGCATAGGATTAAGAATATGAATCATGTAAAATGTGAAGTCAACCTTGGTTTTTAGAGGAATAATATACCTCTCAGACTTTATTTCTTCAAAAAAACCACCACAAACTATTAGGCTTTCCTTCTCTTACTCTCAAGTTTCATCAATTCAATCTCTGTAAACCTCTTCCTCAGGCCAGGACAAAATCCATAGTTTATTACCAAAGCCTGCTGTTGTAAACAAGGACTTTTCTGTTTATACAGTGCATAGGCTTCGTAACGGGGCCCTGTTTCTGAGGAGCGGTGACAAAATAACATAGGTTATTTTGATTAACTGGGAAAAAAAATCATTCAAATCAGACCAAAACTGATAGTGCTAGATAGATTTGAAGTTGTCTAACTTCAAAGAGCTCTATCCCATTCAGTTTTGGTCCAATTTGGATGATTCTTTTTTTAATCTGCAGTTAATAACCTGCTCTTGGCGCCCCATTTGTCGTAAACGGGGCCGTAACAAACACTAACAGTGCAGAGCCACTTGTCATAATTTTAATGGAGTGGCTCCTGGCACCATTGCACTCACGGAGGTTTATTCTATTCTTGAACACCAAACCTGAGATTGTTATTAATTAGAGTAAGCGAAAAAAATACCTGTTACTGATCCCGATTCATTCTAGGCTGATCTATTGAAGATAAAATATGATGATAAGAGAGCAAACTTTTTTGTAGATGCCACTTATGATATCCCATTGATACACATAGATTACATAGTGTACAAACTGAGCAGGCATATCCTAAATTCTCTAAAATATCTTCATATTATAATCTCCATGTCCACTTATCAATTGTAATAAAAAGTAGAAATTGTTCTTTCTTTATTTTATTAAAAATAGACAGTCAACTGGTTTGGTGCTTATTGGTTAGTGTATCATCATCTTGTAACTGATTGTCGATATCATGTCAAATACTTAGCTTTATGTTCACTAAAGCTTACTTACCTCCTTGCTTCATCTTTGCTTTGTCTCAGAGTGTGATGATACGAAGCCTCTTATCATGTATGGTCTTTCGACACTTCATATTGCCTGAAAAGTACTTATTCCGAGTTCCCTTCCACCTTATTGTGGAGCATGGAGTGCTGTTGAGGGTGTTTTTGGTGGTTGCTCGCAGGTATATGGTAGTGGTGACAGGCCCACTCATATTTGATAATGTCACTGGCACTTCCGAGTCCCCTAGCAAGGCTGAATTTAGGTTTCTGGACCTTGATTTTTAGCTCCGACAAGACCCACCAATCATATCAGTTCCGATCACTTACCCTTACACCCTTGTGCACAACATGCGGTCCCAGTATCATCACCGATTACTCGGTGCAACATCCTGAATGTAACAACAGGTTTAAGATGCTCTGCAACTAGATCACTCTTTGCCACATCAATCATATACCCCTCATCCCTGTTTTGCCACCAGTAGTGTTCCGATTTTTCGTCTCTACCCGAGTACTGTATATCTATTTTTCATTTCTTATCCCAAAAACCGCGATGGCATTGCAAATCAAAATACAGTATTATGTGGCGTGCCGAACAGAGCCGAATCATTCCCAGTACCGGTAGGTGTTTTGATGTTGTTCTTTTCAATCACCTGTGGTCTTTGTCGTGCTGGCCACAGTTAACAGTGGGTTAGACAACTCTTGAATTTGCTGACTAACTCAGCCTAACGGAATCACCCACTCTTATTCCAACCGAGCTCTTGGAACGAGGACACTCTCACTGGTCCCTCATCCGTCAACATTTTCGCTTTTCTAGAAGTGCAACAATCGATATAAAACCATCAACCCACGACGGTTCTCACCAGCCCCTTATCGATACTTGCAGCCGCATTCGTCGATTGCCATGTCCCGCCGTCCTAACCCTGCTGCCGACAAGGCAGCGCAAAACCAGCTAGTTATCAAGTCGCTTTTGAAACTTCCTGGGAACAAGATCTGCGCTGATTGCAAAAGGAACAAGCTCCCAAGGTGGGCAAGCTGGAACCTGGGTGTTTTCATCTGTATTAGGTTCGTGATGAGTTCTTTAGATTGGCGCAGGTGTTGACTTCTTCAGATGTTCTGGTATCCATCGTGGGATGGGAACACATATTAGTAGAGGTAAGCCAGCCCCTTTGCATCATCGCTCATGATCGTTAGCCCATCCTTACACTATTGTAGTCAAATCCGTAGATCTTGATAGTTGGACAGATGAGCAGCTCCAGAGTATGTTGAAGTGGGGAAATTCAAGAGCCAATAAGTCGGCCGCTCTCTCTCCTTTTTTATTATTATTACTGATCAGCATTGCTCACATGTGCAATAGATACTGGGAAGCCAATCTTGCACCGGGACATGTCCCTTCGGAAGCGTATGTTCATACCACCTTTCCCCTGAAATCGCCCGACTGATTCCTCCAGAAAAATTGAGAATTTTGTGCGCACGAAGTACGAGTCCAAGCGATGGGTTATGGAGGGAGGAATTCCTGACCCTGCAACGCTTGAAGATTCTGGAGAAGAGGACAACTTGGTAGGGAGTCCCCTACCCCGCCCATCTAAACACACTAACCTCACTCACCTGTTAGCCCCTAAAAGTAGTTCAGCAAAAGCTCGAGAATCGGCAAACACCTGCCTCACCGCCCCAACAACCAGCGAGGCGACAAAATGTCAATCTCTTTGACGACGATGATGCCCCACCCCAAGAACCCTCCCGGCCCAACTCGGTACCACTGGCATCTAAGAGTCAGCCACCACCAAAGGCCTCTCCTGCACCCCCGAAATCGACCAAACCTGCCGATTCACTCCTCGGACTGGACTTCTTCGCCACCGCTCCTACCCCGGCGCCACGACCTGCTTCTGTAAACTCTAATCCGGTTTCTAATACCTCATCCTCGCGGCCTGATCTCAACAGATCAATTCTCTCCCTCTATGCTTCCAAGCCCCAACCCCGCCCTCAACCTGTTAGCGGCCCCTCAATAGCTTCATCTCAACAATTGCAGAGCACTTCCTCTGGTCTGGGGGATCTAAACGACGCATTTGGCGGGTTTGGGTTTGGGTCGCAGCAAAGCACAACAACCTCCATATCAACCCAACCAACTGCTCCACCACCACCGAAGCCATCCCCATTTGCTAATCTCACGGCTGGGATGATGAAATCTTCAACCGCCCCCCAGATATCGCCGGTGTCAACTGGAAGTTTTTTCGGGTCCCCCAGTTCCGCCATGGCCACTAATAAAAAACCTACACCCCCTACCTCCGCTAGTTCCGGTCTCGAAGCTCTTTTTGATTTTTCGTCTACTCCTTCCACTCCGGTAGCCCAACCTCCGATGAGGATGACTAGTTCATTTTCTCCTGCCACTGCCAAACCGGCTTCCGTCTTTTCGTTCGATAGCAATGCTTGGGCATCACCAGCCCCGACCGCCTCGACTATTACTACCGATGAGCCTGCTTGGGGCGCGTCTACTTCGGCCGCAACTTCATCGAACATCTGGAGCTCGCCTGCAACCTCAACATCAGCTACGTTAGGTACTCTTACCTCAACTACTGGCGTTGGTGGTTTTGCGGCTAACAAGAATGAGGAGGATGAGTGGGGTGCGTTTAGTTCTGGCGCAATTGGAACCGGACCTAATACTGGCACTAGTACAGGTTCCGGTGCCTATGGAAAGTCGGGAGGTTTGGGGGGAGATGATGATGTTTTCGCAAACGTGTGGAAATAGTAAATCATACCTGAACGCTTTTGTCACAAAATTACATGTAATCTCTTTCACGATTAGTTTTTTTACGAGAGATAGATGTGGGGAAATTTTATCTGATCGGAGGCGCCTCTTAGAGAGAAGCAAACGGCTTACGTCTATTATTTGTGAGACGTACGAATTCGTTAGGATAGCACTTTGTTGAAGTACTGTAGACACCACCTTTCGCTACTCTAGATAATCGTAATTTAGTATTCATCTTGGTATCAACTCAGTGTCAGTGCCAGAAAACAAGAGCGAACATTGGGGCACTCATGCCCTAGGACGGCCAATTCGCAATCTTGGCGCCGTATTGCAAGAGCGATGAACCGCATGAGTACCTTCCATTTAGACACCGGCCTTGCTGTCAAAAGAGCAGTGGGGAATACCGTAGAACGTTGCCAATCTCTGTTGTTTCAGGGACCGGTCATACCATAATATCATTATTACCACACCAGTATGCAAAGCACAATGCATAACCCCCTTGTATGCTATGATACCAGCACAGTACAGTACCAGTAGCTTCCTAGATTGCGTTCCTGTCCCGCCCTTCGCAACACCCTGCAACAACAAAGCTGCCCACATACACCCATCCAAGTCAAATATCGGTATTCCCTAAAGACTAAACAACGATAGGCCCCCTAAGAATCTTGATAGATCATGGAAATCGCTTACGACCATATTCAAGAGGAAATCCTCGCACCGGAGGAGCATGGCAAGGGCAAGGATGCGGAGAAACCGAACGAGACGCTCAACGACGAATTCCGGGAGGCATATAAAGCCGTCTCTACATCTCCTTGGGGATCGAAGTTGGGTTCTTTCTTGGGCACTGTGAGGAAGCAGGTGCGGGTCTCGTTCAATGAAAATCGCATGATGTGGGTAGGGAGGGACCTATGAGCTAACTGGTGATGGGGAGGTGGGGGGTAGGGTGAATCATACTACGAATCTTCAAAGAAAGAATATGCTACGGTTTCGGAGCAAGCTACCAAAGGATTCAGCGATTTACGGACAAATATCGCGAGCCGGACTCGTTCGCTCTCGATCACCCCGGTGCTCCCTCAATTCACGCTTGATCCGCTGCCCGAGGGCGAGCAAAGGCGGGAAGGGGAGACTTCCAAGGCAGGGGCTGAGGCCGTTGAAGGGGATAAAGAAAAGGAGAATGATAAACCGCAAGGAGAAGGATTGCTCTCTAAATTGAAGAAGGGCGCTGCTCAAAGGATTTTAGAACTCGAAGCCGCAGAGGCGACGGCTGATGAATATTTGCTCAAGTTTGGGTCGAATATTGGAAGCTTTTTACGTGATGCAGTTACGATTGCTCCTCCTGTGGAGGGAGTTGGGGCGGATGGCTCTCGTGAGGTTGTATTTGAAGCTAAAGGCATGGATGAAGGGAAGAGGCAAATTTAGTATTGGCCCCTTGATTCATTGTGAGGTACGGCACAGGGCTAATGGAGGACAATCTAGCACCACGAGACTCGACGCTCAACTTCATCTTCTGCACAGCAATCATGAGCTATTTAAGACGGGGTCCGACACTGAGGGTTTTAAAGTTTGGGTTGACGGTTTCAATGCGGAGAATAAAACTAACCATATTGTGGCGGACTTGGAAAGATACCCGGAGCTCCGAAATACTATGGAGAAGCTCGTCCCCAGCACAGTCCAGTATTCGGATTTTTGGGCTAGGTACTACTTTTTAAGAAATGAACTAGACATGGAGGAACAAAAGCGAAAGGAGCTTTTGAAGGGTATTTTGAAGCATTACTCTGGGTCGGTACACTATAGCTAACAATCTTAGGAGCCACACTTGATGAAGAGGAAGTCGGCTGGGACGAAGATGACGACTCTGATGTGGAAAAGCCTCCTGCGAATAGTTCCAAGTCTGCTGCTGTAGTGGCTGCAACTGCGGCGTCAACAGAAACATTAATTCCTAAGGAGGAGCACCTCAAACCTAAGAGTTCAATCGACCGTACCTCTCAACCCGATAGCGAATCAAGCTATGATGTTGTCTCCGGGGTTGCTTCTCAGGCCCCAAGTCAAGCTGCTGGCAGTCCTCCAGCAACAAAGGTATCAAGCCATTATCTTAAACATAATTTACGGTCACACGCTGACTTCGTTTTCTGTAAAAGGCGGTAAAAGCCAGTGGGGCTGCTAAGGCTAGCGAGGACGAGGATAGTGAGGAAGATGATGACGAAGAGGACGGAGACGACGAAGCGGAAGACAGCGATGATGGGGAGGGCGACGATGGAAGCAGTGAGGAGGAGGACTGGGAGTGAGTTTAATAATAATTGTTTGAACCGGATCTCGCCAGGAGTCGGAACGGAATGGGATAGCTATGGCGAGTTTCGCTTTACCTCGTTTTTCTACCCTCCTTCAGCGCCTCTAGAGTGCGTTTCATGATGCGAAGTTGACAGCCCATGGGCAACTTACGGTAGTTTCTGGGCGGGGGGAGGAAGGCGTTCTGATTTATCGATTTTCTTCTCCACCACTTATTTAATTACTGCTGGTTTATGCCTCACTACTCAACCTGTACAAATTCCGAACCGTTACCCAGAGCGGTACCAAACAGCAGGTACAAAAATGACAAGCCTTTAAACAATATCATAATTATCGAGTTATGTTATAATAGCATGTGAGCTAGCGTCAGAGTTGATCAATAAAGGTTAGGTGCCGGTCTTGGTATCGTAGGGTAACTGATAAGTCAAGCACCTGTAGCAATTGGTGGGGGAGTGGGGAACGCGGGGCAACTTCCCCGAATCCTTGGAACGGGAGCGATTCCGTTACTGGAATCCCATCACCTCGTTCGCCCGTAACCGCCTCCACTACCATTCCCAAAACAACAACCTACCAACTACTAAACACCGATAACCTAACGACGCAACTTACGATTTCCCTCTCCCTGCTACGAGCAAATCGCAGCTAAACATTATGGACGACTTTGCCCAAACACGAGAAGATGACGATCTCTTCGAGAGCGAGATCTCGGCCCCAGTTCTACCTCCTCCGACTGCGCCAACTGAGCCTAGAGCTTTCTCGAATCGTAGTGGTGGGAGGGGCGCGCGTAGAGGATTTGTATGTACTGTCAGGGGATAGCAATTCTATAGTCATCTACTAATGGTTGTTGCTCTGTCTGCTAGTATCCAGCTCGTGGTGGTCGTGAAAAGAGTGCGCCAGTAGAAGGTGCTACTGTCGTTGGGACAGAAGCTACTCAGAAGGTATACATCCCCCCTCAGCTTACATGCATTGCTCCAGTCCATCATAATCACTAACTCTAAGAAACAAAAAAAAGGACATAGACAGGACACTCTCGGGCGGTATAAAGAAGGCATTTATCACCCAGCGACACCCAATCCTGCTTCTACTCTGCCCCCTTCACCCAAGAGAGCCTACTAAATAACACACTTGCCCTTCCCTGCCCCAGCCAAAACTCACCGAAGATGAACTCGCCGCCCGCCTAGAACGTGTAAAACTCAACAACCAGCGCCTCATCGAGCGCCGCCGAAAAGCCGAAGAAGACGAAAGCTCCTTCCAAGTCGCCGAGGAGGCCCGCAAGCAGGCAGACGTGCACAAGCGTCTCGTAGATCGCAAAAAACGTGCAGAGGCAGATAGGAATCGCAAAGAATTGGAGTGCGTCCCTACTACCACTCCCCCACTACTCCTAATTATTCTGCTCCCTAAAGATAGACAGAGAGCTAACGTCGCGCAGTGACGAGAGAGAAAAGAATCGCCAGAGAAAGTTGAACGCCGTACAAACCAGGGAGTGGGATTCTACGAAGACGGAGGAGGATTATAATCCTAGAAGTCGATCCTCGGGATTTAGGCGTGGTGTGCATGGAGGGGTTGCGGTGGCTACTCCACCTAGAGGTGCGCCATCGGGTCCCCGCGCTGGTGTGGGTTCTTTGGCGGGGGCTACGGCTGCAGCGGCGTCGGTGCAGGAGTGGCCGGAATTACTTGGGGGGAGGCTAAAGGGTAAAGCTGAAGGACCGAAAGGTGAGGCGAAGAGGGGCGAGCTCAAGAACGAGGAGGAAGTTAAGCAGGAGGAAGCGGAAGTCAAGAGTGAGGCAAATGAGGACCAGAAGAAAAAAACCAGCATTGATACCACCGCGGCGAAAGGCAAACCTGCACTTCTATCTCCCGCCACCGGTGGTTCCTCTTGGGCAGAACAGGTAGAAGCCGGATCACCGGTCGTCACCACCACCGCAACTACCGCTACTTAATTTCTCCCTCCTTCCCTCGTCTTCCGTACCTCATTCATCCATTACCTTTGGGATGCTCACTCACTCGCTTTGACATCAAAAGCTTCCTCTGCTTAGAGACTGTATTGCTAAAAAAAATCGTTGCTTCTTAATTATAAAAAAGACAACAAAAAAAAAAAATGACACGACCAAACAGAAAGTGTAAAATAGTTAGATACCCCACCCTTAATGCGCCGTATCGTAGAGAGCGAGGAAAGGAAATTGGGATATTACAATTCTAAGGAAAAACAGGAACGCTTAGTGAACAAGGTGTATGCATCTACCTTTACCATCTATGACTTCCACCGCCACCACCGCCACCACCGCCTCTGCCACTGTATCCACCACCGCTTCCCCCGCGACCACCCCACCCCCCTCCGCCATCACCGCTTCTGCCACCACGATAGCCACCACCTCCGCGACTACCTCTGAAGCCACTGCGGTAGCCACCACCAGATTGTTCTCGCGAGTAACCACCATCGTGAAAGCCCCTATCACTATCGCGGAAGTCCCTGCCGTGCTGTCCCTGCGGGGGCCCCCTTCCAGCCAATTCTTCCTGCAACCTCTTCAACGTAGACCTCATCTGCGCGTACCCAAGATGCATCTGTTACCAAGCACACACCGCAAATCAGCAAAGATAAAAAAACAGTAACAAGAATAGCGAGAAAAGAACTCAAAGGAGAAAGCTCCCCACCTTGCCATAGAAATGATCTGCTAACCTCCTATCATTATCTAACCTGGATAGGTAGGCCCCACACACATCACAAACCTGCAACTTCTGGTGACCGGAGGGTCCAGCACTATCACTGAGCAACTTCAAATCCTTCTCTTTCCCCTCCTTCTCCATCTTCGCCACCTTAACTTTATGCCACTCGTCCAGCGCGCGGCCAATCGCGCCTGTTTCACCGAGCACCTCCACCTCCTGTAATCCGGAGCTAATGCTCCCGTCCAAGTCCGCAATTCCCTTCAGTAGCGAATTCGTCTTCGTGATCTCATCCGGAGTCTTATCGAGTCGTCGCTGTGCGGCATCGATCCGACGATTGCACTCGTCGATGTAGCGCTGCAGGTCGCGCTGGTAGTCGTACTCGTAGCCGAGATCCTTAGATGCCTTGTTGGCGCGTTCACGCTCGTAGTCTGCCTTGTGGGATTCCAGGTGTGTCTTCTTGCATGGGCCCAGGTCTTGCTTCGTGTTCGTGAAGAGGTCGTGCGGGCACATACCCACCAGGAAGCTACGGCAGACAGAGGGGTCGGTGAATGGGACGGAGGAGTTGGTTTGGTTGGGA
This sequence comes from Tuber umbilicatum, assembly GCA_003313605.1. Classification (NCBI taxonomy): domain Eukaryota; kingdom Fungi; phylum Ascomycota; class Pezizomycetes; order Pezizales; family Tuberaceae; genus Tuber; species Tuber umbilicatum. The sequence goes on from QLOI01001025.1 coordinate 23,335, forward strand.
GTGCCCATTAACTAGCGTTTGTTGGTTAGCTAGCATGCGATGGATAAGTGGATGGGGGGAGCGTAAAGAAACCGACCTGCTCGAGCAGTCTTCTTTGTTCTGTGTTGGTGGAGTTTGGTTAGTTGTTGAGCTGAAGTAGATAAGGAGGGGGGGTTAGTTACCAGCTGCCATGGTTCCGGTAGTTGTCAATTGGAGTTCTGAACTTTCGGAGGTGTTTTTCGTGTTGCACCTGCGGATGTCCGTAGAGGACGGTGATGAGTGGGACGCTGGCAGCTGGGGAGAGAATCTTAGTTGAAAAAGTGTTTGAGTTACCCGGCTTATAAATCATCCTTATTGGTTCTTAAGCTTGTCTAGCAATTTCCATGACTACCCGTGCCAAGGTTGTGGTGGTTCATCAAAATTCCTCCAGTCCCAAGCTCCTATGAATCTATTATTTCTACGGTGTTAACAGTGGAGAGTCGGCGTGATCCAGACTTGTCGGCAAAACGACGACTAAGTTAATATTTTCAGACCATCCCCCCTCACTTACAAACTAGGATCGAGTCACCGTAATCATTTAACATTTTCCGTAAATTACAGAACCCAAGTCGCCAGTACGGCATCCCTCCCTCCTCAATACTGCCCCAAAGAGAATAAAAAATAAATAAATAAATAAAAAGTGAACTCCAAATATCCTACAAATCAATCAAGCTCTCCTCCACTACCTTAGGCTGCTGCTGCGGTTGGCTATGTACAGGCGCTGGGGTCGAAGCCTCACTGATATTCGGATATCCATAATTATGGTGCCCGTATGGAGTCCCCCCAGGGCCTGTACCGGGCCCGTGCTGCCATCGTGGAGGCTGTGAAGATGGTGAATAGGCGTAATTATATTCAGGCTGTTGCCCATTCTTGGGATATTGCCAGTATGATGCATCAAGATTCTGCTGCGAAGTAGGATGATGCTGTTGCGAAGGGGGTTTCTGAGGTTGGTTTGATGGTCCGGCCAGCGGTTGCTGGGAGTGTAGTTGCGATTGTGCCTGTTGCTGGTGCTGTTGTTGCTGTTGTGGGGGTGGAGCATTTACCTGAGGTTCGGAGCCATGCAGCGAAGGACCAGGAGCGCTAGGTTCTGATGGTGGAGGGCCATTCTGCCCGTTATACTGCTGATAAGCTGTTTGTGGAGGAACCTTATGAGATTCGGGCGACTGGGCGCGGAGCGAAGATCCCCGCTTATCAAAAGTATGAGGCTGCGTGTAATAATTTCGGTAATCCGTCTGCTGGTCAGGATAGGGGTTTTGTGGGGCTCCTGGTGTGTTACCCCCGCCAACTCCATAATAGCCCTCGGCAGAAGGCAGAGTAGGATATGCACTATTCGAAGGGGGGAGCTGTTGGTAAGGAGTAGGGGAAGAAACTCCTCCGATCCCATGGCGGCCATAAGTATAGCTCAACCTCTCCTCCAACATCCGGTCATAATAGCGTACGACTGTACCAAGTTTGGCGTGTAGATCACATAGAGCCTCTGAAGATAAAAACCGTTAACGTATAATGCGGTAAGGGTTAATAGACCATACCATATTTGCTCATGGTCTCACCAAAGGTTCGAGCCAATTTTGGCCTCAAAGCCCCAATGCTGTCATAAAGCTCTTGGATCTGGGGTTCTCTGAGGATTGTCCCAGTCGGTTGGGACTGCAATCGATCAACAAGTGTGGCAAAAAGGTTGATATTTTCAGCCTCAGAAGGGCTCAGTTCGTGATCAGGTCTATGGGTGAAGCTTGCTTGTGAAGCCGAAGCGGTGTACTTTACTGCAGCATTCGGGCTCGACCACGCAGACTTTGCTTTTTGCTCCTCCATATCTTTCAAACTTGCAGCAATTGCTGCCTTCAACTCCTCATCCTCATCCTCATCAGGAACAGTCTTTCCCACTGATGGTTTAGAAGCAGGAGGTTGGACAGTGGATGTCGAGACATGAGGCGGAGAGACTTGCTTCTGAGTTTGTAGCTGCTGTTGAGAAACATAACCCGCACTCCCCTTTCCCTTAACTTCTTCCAATGACATCTTCAGCGCCATTTTGAGGTCCTCATCATCGTCATCCTCAACCCTAGCATTTCTCGGTTGCATAAGATTATTTGGTTTTTGCTTCTGCACTTGAGGCGACCGAGACTGCGGTTTCGCTGAAGGGCCCAAGACCCGCTTCTCGGTCAACTTGGTGTGACATCCATCGCAAACACGAACGGCTTGTATTATTCCTATGTGAGGGAGCGGTATAGATTTTGAGGAACAAGCTCCGCAGAAAACATTTCCACAATTGCGACAGTGATGCTTTCTGTTGGTGAAAGTAAAAGGCGTTCGACATCGCATACAAACATCTGAATCAGTCCAGTCAGGTGGCTTTTCTTTACGTTAGTTGGCGACTCAGGTAACGGGCGACCATCGGGACGGGTCTCCACTTACCGCCGAAGAGTCAACAAACGATGAGGAAACCTTTGTTGGCGGTGGGAAATTGAAACCCTCATTTTTGAGCATTCGATATATATCCCCGACATATGAAAGATGGCTCTTCCCTTCAAACGCAGAAGTCCAGGTTTGTATGAGCTCTAATATCTTGCTCTCAACCTTAGGGTCTAGTGAATAGGGAACTTTTAGTAGTGAAACAAAATTGTCCATAAATTCCCGTGAGGCAACTTCGGCTAAAAAGTGGGATCCTCCATTTTTGACGCAGGTGTCCGTAAGCTTTATAGTAATATATGTCAGTAACACTCTTAAATTCGAGCCATATTCGTCTCGATCCCAACCGGAAAACTTGATCTCACACTTAGAGCCGCTAACTGAACATTAGGATTACGATGTCCTATTCGTTTCCGCAAAGAGCGCATAGCTTCTTTTGGTTGAACCGTCTTACTCCGTATGACATCGGAAATTTCCAAGTTGAGCGCCATATCCTCTCTACAAAACAGTAAGCAGGTGAAATAACTCAGGAAAAATCGGAGCTTTAAAAAGACGGAACACGGACAAGCTCGAAGATGTAGCTTTCTCGACTTGGTCGTCAAGAGACGAGTTCGATGCTGTGAACCACGCCATAGGTACCGTATCTTTACGGGGCGATGTGAAAATAGAAGTGGTGGTTGCCGTTGGAAAGAAGCTTAGCACAAAGAGTGCCTAACGAAGATGATAAAGAGTGGATTCAATAATGGGGAGAGAATTCGATTCAAGAAGCCAATCTACCACAAACAATAACAACTGTAGCAGGTAAAATCGCGAAGGGTAGCTAGCGATAGGGGGGGGGTGGAAGGAGATAGACGAGGAGGATTAACAGCCGCAGATGGAACGGGATGGAAGTTGGGATGGAGGGAAGCTGACGCAGGTCACATTAGTATGGGTGACGCCTCCCCCGCCATTATGTAAGCAGCCAGGACAAGAGTTTGGGAAGTGCAAACCTAAAGTTTACCCCAAAGATCGCGTATTTGCCATCACGAGGTACTCGAGCAGTGCAGCGAGGACTCAGGAAGTCGTCGTATTCTCTATTCTACTCAATAAGTTTAGGCGCACCGCACCGTGCTATATGGCACCGTGCTGGAACGGATCTTCCACATTCCTCCTCACTCTCTTCCTCTCCCCTTAGTTCCTCTCAAACTTCCCCCCCCTGTTCCTTACGACCAATCTCGAGTGCTTACGGGTGACGACGCTCGGAGTTTTATGCCAAGACTTTGCAGATCACAGCCCGGAATTTTGCTGTGAAAACAGGAACCCTTGATTTGCCCCTCCATAGGTCCCTTGTATTTTCGAGACGCCCCGCAGGATCCTATCATATCGACACTCTCACAACTCGTTGCCAATGCAACTACTGGCAAACTCTTTCTACATGTTTTACCGGAGATAAAGATAAACACTCGAAATCCTTAATTATTACGGAGACCTCCACTATCCGATTACCTTCGTTCCAATATCCCGCTTTCCTCGAGCAAGACCTCAAATACAACATTGTACTAGTACGCTCGTCAATCACCTCTAGACACACACCCCCCACCTCCGCCCAAATTTCTTCGTGCATCAGCAGCTCCATTCTCGCTCGGCTTTACCAAACCTTCTATTCACTGCGCCTCCTCCACTTTTCACATAGCCAGCGATGAGATAGACCCCTTTCACCAACCACGTTGTCATGAGCTCCCACACCTCCCCGCCATCTCGCCCTACACCCGGTCCTCCTGCAATACGTGTATATCCCCATGTTCACGACCTTGTGGCTCGCACCGCTGGTCTCCGACCAGGCGACCGTTCGGTACATATTAATCTACTCTTGTGAGTTTTTTTTGCCCAAATTTGGCTGATCGATCTGCAGATTAAGGCATGGCTCGAGGCTGCCATCCAATCTTGGCACTGTGCTAGGGCTCATCTGGTTTTTGGGCGTCAAGATGCGGCATACGTTGACTTTCTTCTTGCATTCGAAATTGCGGCCGAGATTATTCCGAAATGCCAGGATTTCCCTACTTTCAAAACAACCGCCGGTCGCCTTTACCAGGACTTCGAAACATTGAAAAAGGTGATTTAATTCCAATCGGGTGCCCCCTTCTGACAAAGCTAAATAATTCGTCATTGTCCAGGAGTTGGTGCAGAAAATACCCGAGTTTGCCAAAGTTAAAGAGGAAATCAAGAAAAATAACGAAATCTCCGGAGTTGTCAGTGCCCAAGCTCAACTGGAAGCAGAGGCGCAGTTGCGTGCAGCAAAGTCTTCGTCTGGCAATAGCGGAAATTCAACTACCGGATCGAAGAAGCCCATAGTTAAAGCCAAGCCTAACATTTTATCCTCTAGGCCACTCCCAGGTAATGAGCGAAGCTTCGACTAAACGGGTATCCTTTGGCTTTGCTGATGGTATTGTAGATTTGCAAGGTATGACTTCAAACAACAGCAACGGGACGGGAGGCTCTAGCTCAAAAACAGGGAAAGCTGCTTCGGATGACTTGGATTTAGAGGCTCGATTCGATAAGCTTTCCATGCCATCTGGCCGAACAACTGCGCTTTCAGGTTCCCAACGTAATAAACAGTCGGCGTCTGCAAACCTCCATGGTCCAAGGGAGACTCATGCAAAACTGCCCCCACTGGATGTCAATGCGATGCCCAAACTTCCAGCCCCAACATATTCACCGGCAACCAGTTTCACATCTCCCACCGGGATACCGCCGCATCGAAGTTCTGCTCGTCCCTCCTTGCCTACCCAAGTTCCAACCGAGTCGGGGAGCGCTCAACCACGGCCTGCGGCTCCCAAGGAGACCACAATCTCAGTCGATGCGCTTTGTGATTATCTCCAGGAACCAGAAGTATCTGTACTACTACTTGACGTCCGTCCTCGAAGTAAATTTATGGACGGGCATATATACACGCGGTCGATAGTTTGCATCGAGCCCATCATACTACGTGAGGGGTAGGATCTTTCCATTCTTTCAAATTTACGGATTTACTGACATGTTTCAACGATAGGATGTCGGGGGATGACCTCGATGCTACGTTCGTCCTGGAACCTGTTAAGGAACAGGACTTGTTCAGTAAAAGGCATGATTATGACTTCGTAGTTTACTATGATCAGTCCACCTCAAGCAATAGCTTCCTTAGTGGATCAACGAATGATCAGCATCTTATTACGTTACGAAGCCTACACTTAGCAATGGATGACTATACCTTTGGGAAACGACTTAAAAACCCACCGCTTTTGCTAATCGGGGGACTCGATGCATGGATAAATTTAGTTGGAAAGCAAGTGTTGAAGGTCGTTGATCCCGAAGCATCAACGACAATTCGTTCAGACGCAAGGCACTCGGGCCCTCCCAGCAGAGAACCTGGATCCCTAGAGCGGCTAAGCAGCCAGCTGAGCACTTACGGAGGAAAGCCGCCCGACAGAAGCTCAATCCGGTCTCTAACTCCGCGACGACAGGATCGTGATTCGCAAAGAGGATCATTACCGCCTCCTCTAAATAGGCAAAGCTATAAGAACGAGGAATCTGCACAACGCTACACAATAGACATCGACGAGGAGCAGAGGTGGATGGAGAGATTACAGAAAGAGCGGGAGCCTATGACGATGAGTGCTATTTCATCTGCGGACGAAATAGATGTAAAGAAGCGGAGAAGAGGTACATCTATCGTAACGTGTAGTGATATACCACACGTACGGACAGTGGAAGAATTCGTAAGCTCTGACCCCATTCCTGCTATGTTACTGCGTGTTTCTGAATCAGATCAGTTCCAACGTTACCCTGCGACTCCCCATACACAGCAATCTATGATTTCCCCTTCTTTGTCCAGTCCTCAGCATGATCGCTTCCCAACATCTTCAACTAGGAGGCCAACCATCATCGATCACCCCTTTCATGGGTTTACTGACGTTCGTAATCCTGAATTCAATCCCCCGCCCTCCCCTGCCCGCCCCCCACCTACCGTGCCTCGGAAAAGCTATAGTGGTGTGTCTGAACGCCTTGCTCCGGCCCTACCTCCGCCTCCACCCCCAGCCCCGCAGAGACCCCCTACAATCCCGGCGGCGACAAGCAAGTCACCGCTCCCACCATTCGCAGGCATGGGTACAGTGAGCATTGGTACTACTGGGCTTAAGAATTTAGGTAATACATGTTATATGAATGCTGTTTTGCAATGCATGAGTGGGACTGTCCCTCTATCGAGATACTTCTTGGACGGTAGCTATAAGAGCCATGTTAGTAAGGACAATCCCTTAGGGTCTCGTGGCGTTTTGGCGGAGGCATTTGCAGCGATCGTCAGACATCTATGGAGTGGTGAATATAGTTTCATCTCGCCCGTCACCATAAAGGTATGTTGTTCAAGTCGTGGTATTGAGAAGAAATTAAGGCTTATTGTTCCACAGGATGTAGCCGGCCGCTTGAATGAGATGTTTCGCAACAACGACCAGCAAGATGCGCAGGAATTTCTTGAATTTCTTTTGGACGGGCTACACGAGGATCTCAATCCCCACGCAAATCATGGAAAACTTAGACCCCTGAATGACGACGAAGAGCGCCGTCGGGAGAGACTACCAGTCCAACTAGCATCCATTATTGAATGGCAACGATATACCCACCACAACTATTCCGTCGTTGTGAACTGGTTTCAGGGGCAATTGAGCAGCATGCTTTCATGTTTGACATGCGGGAGAACATCAACTACCTATTCTCCTTTTATGTATCTCTCTCTGCCGATACCTGCTATGAAGAGCAATAACTTCACCCTCCGCGACTGCTTAGAAGAGTTTGTCAGCGAAGAAACGCTGGAAGGTAATGATGCTTGGCATTGCCCACAATGCAAAAAGGCTCGGAAAGCGACAAAGAAGCTAACCATTACCCGACTCCCACACATCCTGATCATCCACCTCAAGCGCTTCACCAACAGAGGCCCGTGGAGAGACAAACTTAATACTTTTGTTGATATTCCTCTCCGCCATTTGGATCTCACGAAATATATGCCTCCACCAATAGCTAGTGACGAATTGCCACGGACACTCCCCCCACCAACAGCTGAGACGACTCCACCTTTCTTCTATGACCTCTATGCTGTCTGTAATCACTACGGCACGATAAATGGAGGGCACTATACCGCTGCGGTTCGAAGCTCGCACAAGAGCGGCTGGAATTCATTCGACGACAGCAAAGCAGCCTTGGTAGAAGAGGAAAGAGTAGTGGCAAGTCCAATTCACGACTCCTAGTTTATAGAATCTTCGTTATTAACTTTGATTAGACCAGAAACGCATATGTCCTGTTCTGGGTTCGTGGAAATGTAATGTAAAGCATCATGTCCGGATGCCACAGAGAAACCTATAACTTTGCTCTTTACGGCGTCTGTTCCGTCTGTTCTTGCGGAGTTCTGTCTTTTCGCTCTAGCATTTTTTCCTTATTTTTTCCTCTTTTTTCTTGCAGGGGTCAATTACATGGATTTCTCACTTTTTCTTCCTTTCCTCATCCTTTCTCCTTCTCTCAACTTATGGAGCTATCATTATAGTATATCTCTTGTCCGGTGTCTTTTCCCTAGCCTTTTTCAGCATCATCACCATACGCTTTGCGAACCCCGCCTTCCCCTCTGTCCTTCGGAGATTCGGGACTTGAAGCACGGTCTTATGTATATAGTATTATACGGTACATGTGTTCGCGAGAGGCGTGTGAAGAAATCATAGGCTCTTGGCTGTGGTGCATTTGGCTTCAGTCCATCTTATACGAACCCTAACCCGGAGTTACTATACCCGCTTACTCGCTTGCTGTATCTGGTGGGGCGGGCTGTTCCCGTGTAATTGTCAGCAATCAAACGACTTAGCTACAGTGTGGGAACAAAATGGATCTTTGCCATCCGTCTCCATTACAAACGGCTCCCCCCTATATTTCACCCCTTGCAATGTGTCATATTTTAGGATTTGGCCTGTCAGGATCCTTGATATTTGTCTCATAATAGATTCAAGTCTTTATTCTCAAGATCTTAACTTGGGGTTTTTTTATTATTATCGTATATTCATTGTTAGAGTACAAGAACATGCATCCAGTGGTAGCTATGGCTAGAACAAAACCAAAATTCAAGTCAACAAACAAAGGAAATAACAGGCACTGTGATCCTTCAAGTAGGACCATACAAGCCTCAATACTACCAAGGGACTTATAATACAGTAAAATATTCAGAGAAAATATCTGTTATGGGTAACCAACTGAGAGCTCAGTAGAGTATGGTTAAGCGTTTAAGGTGATCGATAATGGAGAAATGTCAGGAAGGCCTTAAAATTGTAATCACAAATACTTTGTTCACTAAAACTACTAAGAGTATGATGGCTAGATAATAACTTATTATATTAATAAGAACTCTTCTCCGTTGCTGCTTCGACTAATAACTGGGGAGGAACTCTTATATTTATATCCCGCATGAGTTTCTGCAGCCAGTACATCTAATACGAATACTAGCTAAGTACTTCCGCAACAACTGCTTGTCTTTCGTCTTATCAATCTGAGTGCAACACATGTAGACCCTGAATACTCATCAGTAAAAATATGTGCTTGTGTCCCGTGTGTCCAGTACGTCTGACGCACTGGACGCTCATAACGTTAACTGCTAACATGGACGCGACGTCCGTGCGATGTTGCGCCCTAATCTTCTTTGTCTTTTACCCTGTGTCCTGGCGCCGTCCTGACACAGACCCTACATCATGTGCGTCCAGGCGACGTCTGCCCCCAGTGCTATTCCGTCTAGCTGACATCTGCCGTTGTGCTTTTTCGTCCAGCGGATGTCAGTTTCTGCGCCTTCGCGTCTAGCCGATGCGTGTTTCTGCGTTTTTGCATTCAGACGACGTCTGGTCACAAGCCGCCTTATCCTTACAACAACCTGATTCCTGCCAGCTGACGCTTGACCCTGTGCTTATGCATCCCGAAGACGTCTGGTCGTAGGCCGCCCTACCCTCATGACATCCTGATTCCGTCCTGCTATCGCGTAGTACCTTGCTCCTTCGTCCGGGTACGCTCTGCCTGCACCTACGCCAGCCCGGACTTCCGCATGATACTCTGTAACGCGTCGCAATATATTCCTGACGCCGTCTTCATCGTGTACCCGCCATTGTGCCTTTCTGATATTTGGTTTACTACTTTCTGATCACCCAAATCTATTCGTGACCACTTCTTTGCCCTGATCCTACCGTGCATATCGTCTAGAATCTCCCTTTGTACCAGGTCCCCAGCGCTACGTTCCCACATGGATACTATTTACTCTTCGGCGTCGCGCATAAGTTACAACAAAAATAAGGTAACTTTCAAAGAAACAAAATACAATTAATGAACAAAATTTAACGGGGTAATATGATACCCATGAAAGAAAACCCTGGGCTAGTCCGTCCGACTGTGGTCGTCCTGTCCAGTCTATCCGAAGACAGCACATTCTTGTCCTTCGTCATCCTGACCCCGTCTAGGATGCACTGGACGACTGGAGGCGCTGCTGTCAATATCCACCGCCGACGCTTCCATCTGCCCCCCCTCTCTATCCTCGACGTCCTACTCATGGTGGCAAATTGCCAGTGATACTCGGCTTTCCTGAGATTCCTTAAGGCTCAGGGACAGGCGACTTGACTGTGATGGACTCATCAGGTGTTTGGCCGTCGGCCCTTCAGTCCACTCTAGTGCATGAGAGGAACTCGGAGGATCTGAATCTAGTAGTCCTAGCTCATGGGCAATCGATGTCTGGCTGAAATGAAAGGAGATGTCACTCTCTTGCGACTGATTCTGATATTTGCAGTGTTCCTCCAAGGAGGTTTGCGGATCACTCTGACGTAACACTGGTGGCAGTGAGGTCTGGTCAGATGCCGGACCCACAAGGTCAGCCATCACCCCTTCCCAATTGTCGTCATATCCTTGACAGCGGTTCTTCCACACCCCGTGAACCTGCTCGACCCTCCTCTGGATTGTGCCGTGAACCTCTCGTAGGATCACTTCCTGGATCACCCGTGGGCACTTGGCCCATGTTTCTCACTGTCGTGCAAGCAAGTCTTACATCTCGGCGCCGTGTTAGCCATTCCGTCTCCAATGAATTACCACCAGATTCGCAGACTCTTACCTCCTGCTGCATCAGGCTTGAAGTGTCTTGGCTCCTGGTATATTCCTGTTTGCCATGTTCGTAGCGTATGATACAATATCGCACACGTCAGGCAGACCATGGTGTTACAGGTAACCCACTCAGAGCTCAGTAGAGTAAGGTTAAGTGTTTTTTAAGTGTTCGATAACGGAGTAGTGTCAGGAAGGCGTTGTAATTTTATCGCTAATACTTGTTTTGCTAAAACTACTAAGAGTATGAAGTGTAGATAATAACTTTTTATATTGATAAGATCTCTTCTCCGTTGCTGTCTTCTTAATAGCTGAGGAGGAACTCTTATATTTATATCCCGCGTGAGTTTCCGCGGCTGGTACATCTAATACCTATACTAACTAAGTACCTCCGTAACAACTACTAGTCTTTCGTCTTATCAATCTTAAGTGCGAACACTTGTAGACCCTGAATAATTCCCCACTTCTGGTCATTCGCCTTATTTTACTAGGTCTTCCTGAGGGTGTGCGAGACTTTACCAGTCAGAAGTAAATGATATCTTTGCCATATGAACTTAGTCTGAGTATGTCGCCCAAATGAGAACATACCAGTCTATCCTCTGTTATTGAGGTGATCAGTCTCATTATCAAACAACGGTGACAACACAGAGGCATGACTGCATTAGCTTTCCGTAGAGTTGGTAGGCTTAGTACTCCATCGCTGCTTTGATTAGCCTAGCGAGAATGGGCTTGCAGCTACCTCTCCTTAACTCCTGTCCATTCTCGCAAACCAATGGCTGTTTGTAGTCGGTCAACGTGAAGCGTTATTGTTTTCTGATTCGGTAGGCTTTTCTGCTCACACAGATATTACTTGTATCATATACTGGATTCCAGCTGTATGAGCAGTGCATACTACCCCTCTCATATATCCTGCGAACAGCTTCTGGTAGGACGCACGGCGATGACGTATATGGTGTTATGGGGAAGCTGCCATTTTCGCGATTTTTGCTGGTATGTAGCAACTTCACACCGTACTGCAGGCGACGTCCGGGCCCTACATCTGGGCCAGAGGGGGGTGTTGGAATTGCATATGCCTAACACATGGTACCATTGATCCAGTCAAGAAAACCGGACTCTGCTATGCCCTGCGTTTTCTTCCTGGCGAAATACTTACCGTAAATCACCTCCAGAATCTGTGGGGCAAGAAATCACCTCGTCACTACTGGCGTCAGGTTCGATCGTGATTAGTAGGGTCACCATGGGGAGTCGCAGAGGAAACGGACCTCATACCCTTTCGGGTCGCACATAAATCTATCCTGTTCAAGCTGGTAATCCACCCTACGCGCCCTTGCTGCAGGATCCTCTGGCAGTTTGTATAACTTTACAATATGAGCCTTTACATGGTATATGAAATGTGAGTGTGCTGAGGAATGGTTTTGGCGTATCTTTCTACGTCAGAATCCCACTGTGTGTCTAGCCGCGCCCACAGGAGTTGACTTACCACACTTATGCTCAGCTCTGAGTGTCTGATATATCCAGAGTCTGAATTACTCTCCACTGCGGCATCCCAGACTTTCATCACCAGGCCAGTCAAAGCAACAACATTCGGGAGTGGGTCCTCAAAAATGGTGTGATCCACGATGAGTGACTTTGCAAGCTCCAATATAGCTCTTTCTGCTCCTGCCACTAGATTGCGCCGCGAGTTGATTCCGGTGGTGTTGCCTCGCCATGGTGTATTTGGGCCACTGGCTGGACTAGAGCTATGTATATCCGACGTAGGAGCACTCCGGCTGTATAGTGGCAACCAAAACGGTGGCACACTGGATGATGGAACTGCTAGAGGACTACAGGCCCTGCCGCGATGTATTCGCCCACGAGCTGCTGGCGTCCGAGGAGCAGGATTGGCCACTAGTGACGCAGAGGTAGAAGAAATCTGGACCGTCGTCGTGCGACGGTTTTGATATCGATTCGTTGATTGAGACCTATCAGTATGTCGGGATGCTCTGATATCCAGAATATCGAGGTCTTTCGTACCAAGTTCCAGGTCCGATTCTACATCATCCGATCCCTGTGAGTTTTGGTACTCGTCGCTACTATTGTCACTTGGATGAACGGGTTCCGTGTCTTGTCAGCCTTCGGGTTTGGCCTCTGGTTCCGTATACGCCGGGGTCTGGATCGTGTTCTTCCAAAGGTGCTTTGGGGGTCTTGCCAGTTACGCGCTTGCAGTTGCTGGTTGAGATGAGGTTTGATGTAATTCCTGAGTGTTCGATGGTGTACCCATGGAGCTGCCGTGTTCATTTTGTTGTGTTCCTTATCTCGATTTCCCAGGTCCTGTTAGGTCGGCTCTGACGGCGCGTCTACGCCCATGCATGTTACCTACTCGCGGTGTTGACTGACTGTGTGTACTACCTTGTTGCCTATGCATCATGTAGTAGGTTAGTGAATGTCAAGCCAGTTGAGGTTTATAAAATGTAGGTAAATTGTGTGAATCCCAGGTCCTGTAGAAATGAGTTTGTGTGGTTCCTGGTGTTCGATGTGGGCACGTCGGGTCTTATACGCTAGGACTTACACAAGGGTTAGGTTGTGTTTCTCTGATCACAGATTATTACTCAGTATCGGATCAAAGATTTGCCTGTTGTTCCACTGGTGTTCAACACCCTGTTCTTAATGTAGATGTTCCCAATTATCATGGGCCTCATGATCCAAGGATAAAATAATTGGACCTAATGAAGGTGCTGGTAAGAAAGCCTAGTAATATGTACAAACGGTATCAGATTTTGGAAGAATATTCAACATGAAGTTCTTGTGCTACCAGTACCAGTCTGAATTGCACTGGTATGTGTTCTCGGGAGTCGGACGGAACAAGATGTAGCGACTTGAGCGCGAATTAATTAGCCGGAAGGAAGGTGTCTGGAAAGTAGAAAGCTTGGCTAAATCTAGCTTCATACGGTGATTCTTAGTGATGCTATTTATCACGAGCCACGCACTGCGGCTAAAAAGGTTTTACGATTATCAAAGCTCATCTCCGAACGTCAAATCAGCACTTGTGGGCGCATGAAGACGGTCTTCAAGTACTCGTACTGACACATGTGGCAGACACTAGGCCAGATGCCAACGTAAGGAGACCTATGGCTATTACCACCATCACATATTTTATGAGTAGTACTTGGCCCGAAAGGTTAAACTATCTTGGAATACAAGAGACTGATGTGAGGGCGTCCAATGGTTTCATTACGATTTATCGCAATCTGATCTAGCTAACATTATAGTAGAAAAAAAAAAAACCGTAGCAAAAATCACCTCCTGCTATTACGACGTCTCCTACTTCGCCCGAGACCTTTACTGGGGGTGTCTGGTGAATCAGGCGCCGGCAAAACAAGCGCAGGAACGGTGGTCGCAGGAGCCGGAGGAACAGGCGCAGGAGTCAGAGGAACAGGCGCAGGAGCCGGAGGAACAGGCGCAGGAGCCGGAGGAACAGGCGCAGGAGCCGGAGGAACAGGCGCAGGAGCCGGAGGAACAGGCGCAGGAGCCGGAGGAACAGGCGCAGGAGCCGGAGGAACTGGCGCAGGAACAGGGGTTGTAGCTGCCAGCGGAACAAGCGCAGGAATGGTAGTCGCAAGAGCCGGCAGAACAGGCGCAGAAATGAGGGTTGCGGGAGCAGGCGGAACAAGCACATGAACAGGGTCACAGAAGCTGGGGGAACAGGCGCAGAAACGTTGGTCGCAGGAGCTGGTGGAACAAGCATAAAAAACGCGGGTCGTGGGAGTAGGTGGAACAAGTGCAGAAATTGTTATCACAGGAGATGGCGGATCAGGAATTGGCTGAGAAGTAGTAGAAGGACTTAGGGTGTTCTCAGCACCATCGTTCCCAGGCCGGACAAGGAGTTGTCATCAGGTGGTTGGCGCAGCCGCCTCAGGTAGGGGTCTGGTAAGGTACTCCGCCATCCACCGGTGCTCTTGTATTACGCGCTGGAAGGATCTGTGTCTCTCTTGCGCAGACGGCCCAGAAGGCCCGGAGCCCAGATCCTCGTCCTTGTCCTTGTGCTTTGTGCGTGATTAGCTACACAGTTAACTGAAAGCAGGTTAGGATTAGGAACTTACGTCCTCCTCGTCCTCCTCCATGTATTCTTTCAGAAGTTAGTCTTCCTCTTGCGGAAGTGACACTTCCGCCCTCAAACGCCACCCCTCCACCTGCCTCGGATGCCACTCCTTGTCCTTGTCCTCCTCCACCTCCCTCAGATGCCACTCCTCCTCCTCCCCCAACCTTTCCTCCTCTTGCATGGCTCCCCCAATATCTCCCGCTAGCAAACTGCGATCCCAGACCTTGTGGTCGAAAAACGCGTATCTGCCGTTGGCAGGCGCGGGGGTCAGGTCCTCTCCCTAATCGTCCCAACTAGCCTGCAGGACCACTGGGTCCAGGGGATGCTTGCTGTCAATGGCAAGCAGCCACACCAGGACGTCATCATCTTTATATAAAAAGATGAGCTCTCTGAGCGGGAGAGGCTCAGAGGATGCCCGGCTAAGAGTGCGTGCGCCCACACCTGTCTGCCCAATGAGATATCGGGGGACATCTGTTATCCTCCTCCACACGTTGCCCCTTGACTACCCCGAGCACATTTTTCATGCTAGGTGATGACAGCACTCCCTGGGCGATTCCCCAGTCAGAGTCGGCAGCACACTAGGGGTAGCCAAGGAAAGGATGGCCACCCTCGCGGGCACTTGTCCGGCGAATGATGTGGATCCGTATTGCCCGTGAGCAATATTTGGACCTCCAATCGGGTTGGGCCACTTAGGAGTTGTGTTAGCACAAGGATTGGAAAAAAAAAAAATTGAAATTGCGGAGAACACTTACTTGGAGGTTCCTTGACCACACCAACAACCGCCCGCTCCGCGCGTAGATGCTCATTCGTCGTCCAAAGTTTCTTAGCTGTGTCCCGGACCAAGATCCTCAGATGACGATTGACTTCGTCCACGTCATCAGGCCAGTGCTTGGTGTTAGGCATATGCGATTCCAACACCCCCCTCTGGCCCCAATGTAGGGCCCGGACGTCCCAGGCAGTACGGTGTGAAGTTGCTAGTTACCAGCAAAAATCGCGAAATTGGCAGCTTCCCAGTAACACTGTATACATCGTCGCTGTCCGTCTGATCGGAAGCTGTTTGCAGGATATATGAGAGGGGTAGGGGTGGACTGCTCATACAGCCGGAATCCAGTATATGATACAAATGATATCTGCGTGAGCAGAAAAGCCTAGCGAATCAGAAAACAATAACGCTTCACGTTGACTGACTACAAACAGTCATTGGGGTGCAAGAACGGACGGGAGTTTAGGCGAAGTAGCTGCAAGCCCATCCTTGCTAGGCAAATCAAAGAAGTGATAGAGCACTAAGCCTACCAACTCCAGGTAACGATAATGCAGTCATGCCTCTGTGTTGTCACCGTTATCTGATATTGAGACTGATCACCTCAATAACGGAGGAATGACTCCTATGTTCGCATTTGGGCGGCATACTCAGACTAAGTTCATATGGCAAAGGCATCGTTAACTTCCGACTGATGGAGTCTCGCACACCCTCAGGAAGACGAAGTAGAATAAGCTGAATGACCGGAAGCAGGGAATTATTCAGGGTCTACGAGTGTTCGCACTTAAGATTCATAAGACGAAAGACTAGTAGTAGTTGCGGAGATACTTAGTTAGTATAGGTATTAGATGTACCGGCCGCGGATACTCACGTGGGATATAAATATAAGAGTTCCTCCCCAGCTACTAGACAAACAGCAACGGTGAAGAGATCTTATCAATATCAAAAGTTATTATCTACACTTCATACTCTTAGCAGTTTTAGCGAAACGAGTATTAGCGATAAAATTACAACACCTTCCTGACACTACTCTGTTATTGAACACTTAAAAACTCTTAACCAAACTCTACTGAGCTCTGAGTTGATTACCTGTAACACTTGGTCTTAATAAGCTCGATCTGGTCTGTGACCGGACGCAGGGAGCAGGCGTACCTTTGCACTGACTCCAGTTGGGAGTGGGTCATGCGTTGGGGGTCTACGGAGCACGCTGTCATGTGGGCTCTGATCGCCTCACACCAGGCTCTGTAAATGCCAGAGCTGCCGTGAAGTCTCTGGAACCTACACCAGCTTTTGGCGTATGCTAGTTCGCCAAAGCGCCCCCTGATTAAAGTACAATAATTAATTAGCTTGACGTATACTCACTATGCATATAGATGACGATTTTAACTTACGAGGAGTCCTCCACTGCTGGTTCAAGGTACGGGGGCTTTGCAGACGACTCACTCTCACCACTGGTGATATAAAGGTTAGATCAATTGAGGAGACGTAGCAAAGATGGAGAATGATTGCTTACCAGGATTGCCGTACAGGTGTTTGAGAACGCGGTGACGCCAGCGATCTACGCTTTGTCGCACCGCTGCAGATTTTCTTGAGCTCGGTGGCAGTACATTTGCCTCTCCTCACATCACTTTCCTGGGGGAATGTCGGCTGGTTCAAGTTGGCGTCGGAATGGGGAGCGCATGTCAATGATATTCAACTGATGATTATTGGAGGTTGTGTACCCATTTGTTCTCAAAGGCTTTCTTCCGGATTGCTCGGTCACCATTCCTTTTTTTTTTTCAATAGACGGGTTCTAGGTTATAGAATGCATGTGGGGGGACGTGGTGACATTGGGGGTAAATGTGAGAACGTTTTTTGGTCAGAAAGCGAAAGAAAAATGCTCAGGTGATGGAATGAGGGAAGAAGAATGATGGGAAGAAGAGATTGGAGACAGGTATTTAGGTGATGGAGAGAAGCAGGCCAACATAGGTGGCTGGTGGGGAGAACTTCTTGTAGTGTGCAAGGGCAAACAGTGCTAGGGCTGGTGTACGAACGCAAACAACGACGCCAAGACGTTGTCACACGTTGAATGCTTTTTTCGAACAGTTTACCAACTATGCTTTCTGCTCACTATGAAACCTTCTCAGAGAGACTCCTCACTATGAAATGTCCTCAGAGAGACTGTAATTTTTTGTCTATATAATACAATTCTAAAAGTACTATCGGAATGAGTCTGGACGCTCGTGTAAGTTTCATGCACCAAAGTTTATGAAATAAGGTTTTAAGCCACACACTAGTCGTACCTCCAACTGGCGTCCACTACCCTAACCTACCACCGCCAGCGCGCTATCTCGGCACGTACTGTTACACTGGACTTAGACGCCCATGCCCATAAAGGATCTTGCAACGAAAGACTTTACCTTACGAAAAATATATATACAAGGGATACATCTGATGAACTGAAGGATATGTTCTGTTCCATTTTCACAATCCTATGATAGAGCGACCCGCTAATAGATCCACTAGTTTGATAACTTGTCTAATGCTTTAATTGTGAGGCTCTGTCGGTCCATGGTCATCTCTATGGTTATCGTCGCTACTGGTGTCCGGTACGCGTGCCCTGGTATGCTTCTGACCCGCGGTTGGATCTGCTAGGCTGGCCATATAGAATACAGCATCCTCCCCAGCATACGGGTGCCCTCTCAGCGCAGGCGTTTCCGCTCTTGCGTCACCCTCATCTCAGTAACAATATACTAGGAGATCCAATGGATCCCTGTCCACTGGATTTGAGAGCCACCAGGCGCATATCGATTCACTCCCTGCGATGACAAAGAAGTTCAAGTGTGGTAGCAGTTCCTCAGGATGCTGGCGAAGCAACCTGGCTCCATCACTTGTAGCACCTAAGATATAGCGAATCCGTCGGATCAGGATCTATCTCACAATCATAGTGCACAATCCTGTAATATTGGAGAAATCTAACTCACCAAATCGTATTCGTGCAATGTTCAGGGGTCGTCAAGACAGCTATTGATAGTTGGGCGATCCTCCTACAAAGCTACGTTCTGTGCCATGCACACCCACACTGCACGTTAACGGCTTGACCCAAGCTATACGCACTGCATGGCAGCGCCAAGCAATGCATTCCAATCTACATTTTCTCAGTCATTCAATGGAGTCTCGAATATAACTGTTGGGTGTGAAATGGACTAACCCGTTTGAACATGGTTAGAGCGTGCCTGACGGTAAGGTGCAAGTACCATGGGTCGGGGCACATTCTGGCCATCGACGGCAGCTGCCCCTCATTTTGCCGCCAATTCTTGAACACAATGTCTTTCAACCCTGGGCTCTTCCGGAACTGGACGTCTGTTACCTGTAGGCGCTTCATAGAGATCACTGTTATCGTCCTCGATAGCTGTGACTCTTTTTGTGACAGATCCTTGAACCAGGCGTCTCTCGACCGGTGGCTCTTCCGGAACTGAATGTCTTTTAGGTGTAGGCTTTTCCAAGAGTTCGTCGTCATCTTCGTCCTTGATAGCTAGTACTCTTTTCGCCGCAGATTCTTGTACAGGCAGTCTTCCAATACTGGGCTCTTCAGGCCCCAGACGTCTGTTACGTGTAGGCGTTTCATAGAGGTCACTCTCATCTTCCTCGATAGCCGCGAGTCTTTTTGTAATAGATTCTTGAACCCAACGTCTTTCGACTGGCGACTCTTCTGGAACTCGATTTCTTTTGAGTGCTGGCTCTTCCAAGAGTCCGGCGTCATCTTCATCCTCGACCACTAAGAGTCTTTTCGCCTCCCATTCTTGAACACGCCATCTTTCAACCCAGGGCTCTTCTGGAACCGGACGTCTGTTGCATGTAGGCGTTTCATAGAGGTCACTGTCATCTTCCTTGATAGCCGCGAGTCTTTTTGTGATAGATCTTTGAGCTGGATGTCTTTCGATTGTGGGCTCTTCCAGAAATCGACGCCGTTTGGGTGCAGGCTCTTCCAAGAGGTTGACATCATCTTGTTCGTCGATTGCCGCGGGTCTTATTATGGCAGATTCTTGAACCAGACGTCTGTTGTGTGTAGAGGTTCCATTGAGGTCACTGCCATCTTGGTCTTCCTCTATAGGTGTTAGTCTTCTTGCGACAGATTCTTGAACCGGACGTCTTTTCACCCTGGGCTCATCCGGAGCATTCATATCCCCTTAGTTTGGGGCGCGCAGCGGGAGCAACCCCGGGTCAACAGGGACTTGCGCTGGGACAGTTATTGAAGCGCCCGGCACGGGTTGATGACCACCTTTTCTAAGGGAGTCTGTTAACTTCTTCCCACAGTTCTTAATAAGTGACACGATGGCTTCCTCCATCTCGCACCTCCGGCTTACGTTATTGGCACCCGCCCTCAAAAGGACATCGCACCCTGGGCGCAATCCTCTTATCCCGTGGAAAATTTGACTGAAATCATCGTTCGGGAATGTATTGATATTCGCGAAATTCCTTGCCAACATCTGGTCCTTGATGGTATTTCGCCACACCGCATAGAGCTCTCTGCTCGCTCTATCTTCAGTGAAGTTAAGCCAGGACTTATACAAGACGATTTTTTGATTCCCGCTCCTCGCCGTGGCAATTGCGCCAACAAGAGCGATTGGTGGAAGCTGGTAAATGTGCCCCAACGGAGCTATGTGTCTCTTTGCACTGATTGGCATGTGGACGTACTGGATGTCATTACTTTGAGCTATCTCCGCTGGTTCGTTCTGTGTGATAAAGTGATTGATGTGGATGTTGTAAATGCTGGGTATGTTGTGGATTTCTTTTTTGGTATGACCTTCCTTCGGTGGTGATCCATTGCGTTTAAATATCAGAGTCCCTGATGTTCTAGGTATCATGAAAGAATATCACTATTGTTTAGGAATTCAAGACTCAGACACCAAAGACGTCTGGGTTCCTTCGGCATTGTAACTTGAAAGTCGAACATCATACACATGGTGTCTTCTCTTTTTCAATGTATAAGTACATACTGTATGTATTCATTGAGCTAGACTCTATTGACCATTAGCTGCGTCTTAGATCGTCCATACTAGTCCCCGGCTAGCATTAGACTCCATTCACGTCAAAAGTGCGCATTCCGCTTGCACTTCATAATACACACAAGCTTTTCAACATCTACAAATCTTTGTCCTACAATGCCTGTGAAAGGTTCCTTTTGTCGATGCAGGTACACACGTGCAGGCCCATATGAGAAACACCTACGGACAGCGCTTGCAGATCGCAGCGCTCTTCTCACGTCACGCACAGGGCGTACCCCCTTCACGCAGAGCGTTCATGACAAGGAATCTCACTGATTACCCCACGACTTCCCTCCCTGCGAGAGCCATCCGCTGGATTGCGACTATCGATTAGACTCAGATCCCGGTGGCTGTCAACCATGCACAACTACGAATGACGTTGTCCACGAGTCAGACACAGAATCAGTGGATACGGTTGACGTGTCTTCGATACCCTGTGAGCCGCAGTATTATCCTCGAGCTGGGGAACCAATTGGAGACGTGGACGGATTTGAGGAATAATTCCGAAATCTCTGCGAGGACCCATGAGCACCATTTGCTAGCATGCTCAATTTCAAACTTGTATCTTGGTTCATCCAAAGCAAGGTATCCAAGGGGCACATTAACGAATACTTTTCAGATGGGCTCCGCAATTCGGCGGATGTTGACTATAGCTCGATGTATAGACTCGAGAACCACCTCCGCGCACTGGACCCATATAGTCACTATCTGCAATGGTTCGATGGTCAGGTTGAGGACGGCGTGAGAACTCTTGTCTTTCTTTTACTACAACGTTCTAGACTGTGTCCGATACCTGCTCCGTCAGATAGCGTACCGTGACACTTTTGTCTAGGTGCCGCGACGTGAATATGATCCGAACGGACAGAAGATATATGCGGAGATGCAAACAGGGGACTGGTGGTGGGATGTTCAAGTGCTTCTCCAACTGCTTATCCTTCCCTTTTGGCGAAGACAGAAGCTAACCGATGACAGGGGACACTTCCGCCTGGCGCTACTGTGGTACCAATTATTGGGATGTCGGATCAGATGCACCTCAGCAACTTTTCCGGTGACAAGAAGGCGTGGCCTGTGTATGTCACAATAGGAAATCTTCCGTCATCCAAGTGTAACAGCCCTGGATCGATGGCAGTTCTCCTTCTCGCACTATGACCAGTCCCGCCCAAGTTTCCACAGCCCTCTTCTGCCAACGAACTCCAAAGACAAATCAACGCCGACATACCACAAAGAGTACTCGAGCTTCTATCCGAGCTATTGCGGGAGTCCGCACTTGGAGGTCTGCCGATTGACTCTACAGATAGGAAAGTACGGAGCTGTTTCCCTATCTTGGCAACATAGATTGCAGAAAATATGGAAAACATAGCACTACATGGAATAAAATCAAACGCCTGTCGTAAATGTGAGATACCTGTGGTTGTGTTAGGATCCAACAGCTACAACACATATCCAGTGAGAGATTATACGAGATACGCGCGCCTGGAACAAGAAATTGTCGACGGGATGGATTCCACATCGGGAGACATACACACCATGTTTAAGGCTCACGGTATCAAGATTGGCAGAAATGTTTTTCATGGACTTCATCGAGTTTCCGCCCCCAATCTGCAAAAGCCTGATTTGATTCATACTATTTACATTGGATCATTCAAGCACATACTGGATTAGGTTCAAGCAGTTCTCATGAAACACGCTCTGCTGCAGGCGTTTGATGATGGCTGGAAATCTATGCCGCTGTACTCGGAATTCTACGTTCCCAAAAAAGCCTACCGCAAGGTTACGCAGTGGCAAGGAAAGGAGATGAGGAACTAGGAAAGATGGCTTTTAGGAGTTCTCGGCGTTGCATTGAGACAGCCTGACAGTGCACAACAGCTGCCCTTCAAACGAGCTCTTCCCTGCGTAAGGTCATTACTCAACTTCAGTTTGATGGCCCAATACCAAAGCCATACACCAGAGACTATAGTTAATCTAGAAGAATATCTCAATCGGTTCCACTCAACCAAAGATATCTTCCTTAAATTTCGAAAATCCAAACGGACACAGACGAAAGTTGACCACCAGCGGAAGGAGCTACGAAGCCAGAGAAAGCAGGTCGAGGAATCACTCACGAAATCTAAGCGACTTCAGGTACATGAGCAGGATCGCGATGAAGAGAATGACCAACGTATCAACTTGATTCATGCCGAATCTCATTTCAACTTCAATAAGATGCATCTTCTTAGTCACCTCTGTGATCAAGTGTACCAGTTGGGTACATTCCGCAGTATTCTACTGAGTTTGGCGAGCTGGTGTACAAGTGTAACGACCCTGCTAGATCATACAGTAGACTTAGTCTTATCCCATGCCGGACCCCGGAAGGGTTACGGTTAGGCTAGTCAAGTAACTCTATCAAAGGGTTACCATGTGGACTAAGCAAGTGGTAATACTTAGACTGCGAACGAGAAAAGGTATACCGGGTAGTTATGGAAAGTCTACGCTGCGAGTTCAGAAGGTTTCCGAGAGTTCCGGAGAGTTACCCTATGTAAGGCAGGTAGTTACCCTACCTTAGGGAGTATAGTTACCCCACCTTGGCAAAGAGATTACCCTACTTTTGGATAGGAGTTACCCTACCTTAAGCGTAAAAGGTTATGCAAAGTTTCGGGAAATGTCATAGGATTGGTTGTTACGCAAGATTATAAAGGAGGTTCAAATCTGGGCTCAATCGGGTAATCCGTTGTTGGGCTACGACGCGAAGAGAATCTTACCTTTGGCGAACCTTGAGACATCTGAGTCCAACACCCCCCTGTGGCCCCGATGTACAGACAATGCGTCATGGGCCAACTGTAGGGAAGTTGCTGGTTTACTAGTAAAAGCCTATGATTGAAGACGGCGGTGTAATACCGTATATGTTGTCGCCGTCCTTCAGACCGGAACCTATTCGCAGGAAATATGAGGGGGCATGGAGCGATCGAATGGTTATACGAGAAGTCATTCTTGTTTGCATACACCACTGATCCTTATAAGCCTACGGTAGTAGGTATGTAAGGTATACAGGAAGCCCGGGAGGCCTCCGGTTAAGTGGTAGCCCTTCAACTCCCGTATGTCCCCGAAAGACTGTAAGATGTCTGGAAGTTGTTAGCCAGCTCTAGATCATAGTAGTCTTATCTATCGTCAGTGGCTATGGGTAGCGCCCGTATAAGCCAACGGCTTAAGTGTCTCATCACGGGTGTCCGAAGACCAAGCTATCGTGTCGAAGAAAGTAGAAGAAGATAGACTTGTCGAACGTAATGGCAGCATTGAAAGGTTGTCTACGAGACTCGCATAGACGAATACGAATGGGACAGTAAGTTCGATATTAGACTAGCTTATCAATAACCTGTTAGTTCGCCACTAACAGGGCAGCGATATGAAGTTTTCCTCCTGCAGTTGATTGCATGTATCAGGATACTGCATGAACACTTCACGTCGGATAATGAACTAGCAGAGTCGGCTGACATTTGGCAGAATGTTAGCCCGAGGCCCAGAGGAGATGGGCATGCTCGCGATGGTGGTGAGCCTAGCAGTGATGGAGAGGAGCTGGCAATCTAATTCTACTTAAGTATATGTGAGACCTCTTCCCCTAAGACGATCAACTATCCTCTCGAGAACTTATTGTGTAAAGCTGTGGCTTAACGATATTAAGTTTCACCGTTAATGTTTTTCTCCCTGACATATTTGTTCTTCACTTTGCGTACGAGGCAAGCTTCGGTACGGCCGCATCCTTGGGATCGATCTTCCCACAGAGAGCCCCCGTTACAACAAGAAACAAATCAAGGATGGATGGCGACATGCAAACAAGAATGATGCAGCACGGCAAATCCTCGTCAACTACTGGCGACACCACGGCATCCGGATGAGGCTTTTAAACCTAGATTCATTACGGCGTTGCGGCGCTGATATCCCTGCAGACCATCTGAAACCTTTGAACAGATGGAGTAGTAAATCTGGTCGGTCGACCTATTGGAGGAAGCTGAGGGGACGTCAACCAGACGTTATTACACTTAATGATTTTTGCAATGTCTTGGGTATTACAAGCGAGGCGATGTGTGTCGAGTTGATTTGTTTCCGGCGCCAGAGCCTGTCTGTGGAGCGCCGCCTTCCACCAGAGCCGTGAATTCTTCGACTCTTTTTGGTTAAACATTTAACACAACTGGAAATCCAAGTTCTTGCATTCCAAGAAACTGATGTTTACAATGTCCACTGGGCGCGATCTACAGGCGCAAAGCTCTTCCGGAACTAGGCGAGTTGGAATGATTGAGTTTGGGTACAGACTGGTGGGGAGCAAATGTATGGCCCACTCAGGGGACGGCTTCAGTGGAAACTCATAGCACTCTTCAAGCTCCGACACTACAGACACACGGATAGAGTCAAATGACTTGCATTGGTTTAGATATTGAATGTGCTTAACTCTGGATATCCATCTGAGCTACAAAATCTTGTCACTGTACAGCTGAGGCCGGACGCGCGAAAGTTTAGCATAGTGGACATTGGCACAATCTTAGGACTAGCACACCTAATCCCGGGGGCAGACCAGCTGTAACGTGGGCTCCCTGTGGCAAGATGGAGCCCAAGGATGCGGCCATACTGAAGCTTTCTTCATATGCAAAGTGAAGAACAATTATGTAAGCGAGAAAACCTTAATGGTAAAACTTAATATCATTAAGCCGCAGCTTTACTCAATAAGTTTTCGAGAGGATAGTTGATCGTCTTAGGAGAAGAAGTCTCGCATATACTTAAGCAGAATTATATTACCGACTCCTCTCCATCACACCTAAGCTCACCACCATCGCGAGCATGCCCATCTTCTCTGGGCCTCGGGCTAACATTCTACCAAATGTCAGCTGGCTCCGCTATTTTATTATCCGACGTGAAGTGTTTATGCAGTATCCTGATACATGCAATCCACTGCAGGAGAAAACTCTTCATATTGCTGTCCTGTTAGTGGCGAACTAACAGGTTACAGATAAGCTAGTCTAATATCAAACTCACTGTCCCATTCGTAATTGTCTATGCAAGTCTCGTAGACAATCATTCAATGGTGCCATTACGTTTGACAAGTCTATCGTCTACAACTGTCTTCGACACCATAGCTTGGTCTACGGACTCCCGTGATGAGACGCTTAAGCCATTGGCTTATACGGGCGCTACCCGTAGCCACTGACGATAAGCACTTCAATCAAGATAAGACAACTACGATCTAGAGCTCGCTAACAACCTCCAATCATCTTACAGTCTTTCACAGACATACGGGAGCCGAAGGTCTACCACTTAACCGGAGGCCTCCCGCGCTACCGGTATACTTTACATACCTACTACCATAGGCTTATAAGGATCAGTGGCGTATGCACTCCAGAATGACTTCTCATGTAACCATTCGGTCGCCCCATGCCCCTCCTTTATCCAGCGAACAGCTTCCGGTCGGAAGGATGGCGACAACGGATACAGTATTACACCGCCGTCTTCAATCATAGGCCTTTACTAGTAAACCAGCAACTTCCCATCAGTTGGCCCATGACGCATTGTCTCTACATCGGGGCCAGAGGAGGGGGTTGGACTCAGATTTCTAAATGTTCGTCAAAGGCAAGATTTTCCTCGGTTCGTAGACCAACAACGGATTACCCGATTGCGCCCTGATTCGAACTTCCTATATAACCTTGCGTAACAAACAATCCTATGACTTTTCCCGAAACTTCGCGTAACCTTTTACGCTCAAGGTAGGGTAACTCCTATCTAAAAGTAGGGTAACCTCTTTGCCAAGGTAGGGTAACTATACTCCCTAAGGTAGGGTAACTATCTGCCTTAGGTAGGGTAACTCGCCTGAACTCTTGGAGACCTTCTGAACTCGCAGCGTAGACTTTCCCTATCTACCCGGTACACCTTCTCTCATTCGTAGTCTAAGCATTACCATTTGCTTAGTCCACATGGTACCCCTTTGATAGAGTTACTTGACTAGCCTAACCGTAACCCTTCCGGGCTCCGGCATGGGACAAGACTAAGTCTACTGTAAGATCCAGCAGGGTCGTTACACCAGCGATGGCTCGTCAATAGTAGGATAGATTTAAGGACATTCAATGAGATATATTGACGAATTAGATGCGGCCACGGCGCAAAGATGGAACCGTGACGTTCCTCTCTATAGGTTACACCGGGGACCAAACCAGTACTGGATTTCCCCCGACTGATGAAAAATAAAGCAGAGATTTAGTCCTACACTATTGCTCATCGCCCCCAGAAAAATGGTGTCAGACCAAATCTCCCGTCAACAGATGAGGATTTCTAGATCTCTGTTGCTGCAGCATGGCATTGGTGCGAGGTGGAGACCGGGTCAGGATGTAGAGTTCAAGTTATGTAGGTTAATGTATAATAAGCTGAATATAGAAAATAGAATAATTTCTCCAGAACCTATCAATAGCCTGAACTTGGGTACTATGAGATATCTAAATAGAGGCGGATGATAGACTTGGGGCCTGGGAGCAGTCTATACTCAGTACGTGGTAGTGCGGTTAGAATAAAGCCCTTTGTCCCAAGTAAATTTAGTCTCGCTCGGGTTGCCAGATATGAGGATGTCAGATGGCATCCTGACGTCGTAACGAGGTCCCGGGGCCCATTGTAGCGTCCCGACGTCGCGATAAGTTTCCTGGGCACATTGTAGCGTCTTGCCCACGCCCCGGAGAGATAAATGGGGGAAAGGTGTCAGGACGTAGGACAAAAAAACCGCCGGACGGGACGTCGCTAGGACGTGGTTGCGACGCAAAAGTAAGAGAGGGCGTAAGAAGGCCGGAGGTGGCAACTCAGGAAGTGCAGGATGCGCGCAGCTGTTGTGATGCAACGCGGGATGCACAAGATGCACAGGACGCAACAAACCAACGCCCTGCATCAGGACGTACTGCCCATGCATCAGACGCAACTTGAAGATTTACTTTTGCTGATAAACGATTGGTTGTTAGGATTTGACGTCTGTTGTGCAGAAGAGTTTACAGTGTTCTCAAATTCAGATATATGACCTGAAAGATCAGGATTAACCTTAGGCTCATAATTTTCCATAATGTATGAAATATCACCTTCATACCAGTCTGGACTATCATACAAATTGGTATCCTCCCAGCTACTTTGTTGTGTAGAGAATTTTGAATGTGTGATATGAGTTTCTTGGTATGGCTCGCCACTGCGGCAAAGGTTTCCACCACCAATTGGGATCTGGCTACCTGTGGGAGTTACAGCCCCAGTTCCGGTTGCAGAGGTATTGCAAAATATTTCAGTCAAGGTTCTATAGTTATTCAAGGCTCGATATTGAAACTCTGCAGCTTTGGAGTAATTCTAAAAATCATCAGCATTAAATCTTCCATTAATCTTATATTAATTAACTTTTCATAGTTACACATACCTTTAAGTAGTCCTCCTAAACACTCTGTCAAGCAGTAACAATCTCTTCATTTTCATTCCATCCAAATCCGGACCAGTTTAGCAAGTGCGTAAAGGTTTTCCATTTTTGCTTAAGCTATAAAACAAATAATATTTTAGCAATTATAATCTTTGAACTTGAAATTATAAACAAAGTTATTGCAATATACTTACAGTATGAGATCGATTCTTAAGCTGTGGAACTGTTCGTGTTTCTTCAATTTGTTCTCTGTTAAAGTCCATCATAATTTCACGCCAGACCTCTTCCGTGAAGCCATTGTCTGACTTTCTTCCTTTTCGACATTGGATGATCATAGCATTAATCGAGATTTTATCTGCTGCCTTAGTCCAAACTGCTTTAGGTATGCGAGAGGTTGTAGATGAGGCCATTTTGGTAACCTCACTGTTTAAGCTTGGAAGGATAATAGTGATGAAAAGTGTGGAATTTATCAAAGCATTAGAGTTGTCTTTATGATGAACTTAATCAAATTACTAGCTAATTATTTTCAAGTAGTAGATATTCTATTAACAAATTGAATCTCAATAGTTCTGTATTAATTTGATCTACGATATTCAATGGCAGTCTATTCTGAGCCTTTTCATATTCACTCTTACCTTTCTATTTACTTGTCTTCATACAAAAAGTTTAAAAATTATCTGCTATTATATATTACTCAATTTTAAAACTTATAATATAAGTACAAGTGTTGATATTCATTTGAAAAAGGTTTTCAAGAAATTGTTAATTCTAATTACTAATATTAAAAACTCATAATAAATATATGTTCAATCTCAATTTAGAATAAATTGTTTTGAATTTGCAAAACATGTTTTCAAAACACGTTTTGCTAACTATGATGAGCCAAACAGCACTGTTGATACAAAACGTGTTTTGACTCCAAAACGCGATTTGAACCAGTGAATGGCTCATTCGACGGCAAGCCAAGCAGAGCCTAAGGTTAATGCCAATCCAATAGATGAGTTTCACGATCGCTATCAATGAGCTTCGGCCTACTTCTTGGAAACAAACGATCCCCAATGGCTTATCATGCTGGCCACCCACAAGACACTGCATCCAGTATGGAGGGCCTTCCAAGATAAATTCACTAGAGAAAATACTTCCTCCTTCTTCAACTGACTCAATACTGTCCTCGATACCACATACGATGTTTCGATGCCCATGGCAGGGCATATCAACACCTACGATACCATATAGAATCGAATGCAGCACTGTTGCTCTACTGCTACCGCTACTGATCGATACATTTTGCTGTTTATTTTTAAGGCAGTGTTCAAATCCCACGAAGCCGAAGCCGCTTTCCTCCTTCGTTCCCTTCCAGATTCGATGAGTAATATCGTCAATAACCTTTAAACCAAGGAGGACCTTATCTATGATCATATTTATAACAAGTTATTAGACATGAGAGCCTCAGCTAGCACTGAGGATGATAAGGCATATAAAACCGCTAATATCAAATGAAAATGAAAGAAACAACAACCATGGAAGCAACAGGCTACCATCGCAAAGGAATGTTCTTATTATAACAAGCACTACCTCTCTGCACACTGCAAAGAACATACCTGGAGCGAATGTCACAAACTCAAGGCTGACAACCTTAAGAAGAAGGAAACGAAAGCTGTTAACTCAGCTAAAATTGACAAGGAAGAGATATCCGAACCGGTTAGTACAAATACCTCCCATCTATCTGCGGAAAAGATTCCTCACCTACATCATTAGATAATCGATACCAGAGCAACCTTACATATGACAAGTAACTTAGACCTTCTTTTAAACTACAACCCAGATAACGGCACAGTAAGGTTAGGCGATGACTCGGTAATAGAGTCATGTGGCCGTAGGAAAGTGAAGATCATGGCTATAACATCTAATGGCCTTGTGACCCCTGTCTACCATCAACGTGTTCTTTGGATTCCTCAATTGAGTCTTTGTAATTTGTTATCATGGCCTGCTATCGTTTCAATGGAAGAAGGTTTTTCTTTGCATAGTAGTGGAAAGGATATGTATGTTTTTAAGGAGAATAAAGCAGAAGTTCTTTGGGGAAAGTTAGACGGTCAAGATTATATTGTGCAAGAGGAAAAGAAAAAGGCAGATAAGATGACATACAAGCAGTGGCATGAAGCAATCGGTCACCCCTCTCCTAAATACCTCCAAAATATCAACTACTCCAACGACCCTACAATACCTCAAGTTCCAAAAGATTGGCAATGCGAAACCTGTATTACCTCCAAGTTTACCAAACACAAACCTATATCAACTAACGAGCCATGTGATACACCATTCGAGTTAATTTATTCTGACTTAAGTGGAAAGTTCTCTACACCTACCTTCAGCGATTCTTGGTACTATGTTACATTCATTGATGACTATACTTGCTATGCTTGGATTTATTCCATTGAGGCCAAGTCCGACACAGTAAAAGTATTTACACAATACATCAACGAACGTCAAACCCAACACAGTATA
Organism: Tuber umbilicatum; assembly: GCA_003313605.1. Lineage (NCBI taxonomy): Eukaryota > Fungi > Ascomycota > Pezizomycetes > Pezizales > Tuberaceae > Tuber > Tuber umbilicatum. The sequence goes on from QLOI01001025.1 coordinate 53,631, forward strand.
ACCATAAAACTATTCAGAACTGATGGTGGTGGCAAGTATGTTAATAGCGAGATGCTGAACCTTTTTCTAAAGCATGGAATCATTCATGACATGACTACCCCCTACTCACATGAATATAATGGCATTGCCGAACGATACAACAGAACAATAATCACCTGTACTTGATCAATGTTGAAAGACCACACGTTAAGACTTTGGGGAGAAGCTGTTGCAACCCCCGTATATCTCCAGAACAGACTCCCAAACCGATCCATAGGAAATTCGATGCCCTATGAATCTCACTACAACCAAAAGCCGTCGATCAAACACCTATGCCCTTACAGGACCAAATGCTTTGTCCATATACCAGAGGAATCCAGAAAGCCAGGAACAAAGTTACAGCCCCGAGCCATCAAAAGATACCTTGTTGGATATAGCTCCTCCAACAAAATCTACCGAGTTTATATACACCATCACAGCAGAAGGTTACAGAAACCAAGCAACTCCATTGGACAACCAAGACGATAATACCGCTTGCCCCAACGGAACCTATTTCACTAAAAGAGACCTTTGTGACAGTTCTTCTACCCTCCCGTCCAATAGCCTCAAAACCACTTGATAAGCCTCAGGAAACAGGACTAGAAGAATCCCAACAAACAACAATCAAAGTTCATCCTCCCCTACCGCCTGATAATGCAGACAAATATGAAAATCCAACATCACCAATCCCGGAACCTTCTGAAGAACCCGTGGATCCCAATACAACACGGACCAGATCTGGAAGAGTCTCACATCCACCACAACACTTTGTTAGAAATGTCAAAGAGATACCGGATGCAGATCCAACTACCTATTACGAAGCTGTAAACAGCCCGCTAAAAGATTAATGGACCTCGGCTATGGACTATGAGATGAAGGCACTAGAGAAGAATAAAATCTTCATCATTGTCGATAAACCTATTAATAGAAAGTTGATAGATAGTAAGTGGGTATTCAGTGTTGAAATTCCTGATTCATTTCATATGTATATTTTACATGATAATAGCGTATATTCTCATGCTTGGTTTATGTCTTGGCTAAACGTATATACTGCGGACATTACTACAGCTAGGACATTTATTACCTATTTCTTTGATATTTCTTGATAATGATCACAAGTTATTACATATGTTTTCTTTTAGTACTGAAAGTATTCTGGTTACTTATGAATATTTTATGCATCATTCTTGGTCGTCAGATTCATAATATCCTTGCATATTTTTCACACCACTACGCATCCACATATGTTTTATGAGATTTTATTGGCAAGTTTCTCAGGGTCCAACACAGTCGCACTTTTGTTCTTCCTATGTTTTTCCTATTTTTCTCTTAGTTACTGAGGGTTACATGGATTATGTGCACCTGTATATATATAGGAGCTACCGCCCACCACCTCGCTTAAGAGTTGTAAGGAAAAGAACTACTACCAATCTACCTCCATACCATCTACCTCCTCACTAAGCATGCCCATAGTATACACTTCATACTGTGTTCCTATTCCTGTACAGAGTTATTAAGATTGTACCGTTCACAATTTCAATATTCAGAACTAAAAAGAATTCTGACAAAACCTTGGAAAGGTATCGTGCAAGAGCTGTTGTCAAAGGATTTTCACAAATACCTGGCTTTAACTACGAAGAAACCTTTGCACCCGTCATTCGATATGAATCCCTCTGCTTCCTCCTTGTGCTAAACGCCAAAAACAAATGGCAATCATGATAATTTGATGTAAAATCAGCTTTCCTTTACGGTGAATTGAAAGAAGAAGTTCACATGCAACCGTTACAAGGGTACTGTGACGGAGATAAAGTCTAGAAACTTAACCAATGTCTCTATGGACTTAAGCAATCAGCAAACGAATGGTATGCTCTCTTTGCTAAATTCTAAACCTCCAAAGGATTTACAACATCAGTGCTTGACCCATGCATGTTCTTTCATATCAAACGCCACATATATATATCGGTTTATGTTGACGACATTGCCCTCCATTCGGCCAATACCCCCTATGCTACGACTCTGATAAAAGACCTGAAAATGGCATTCGAGATTACCAATCTAGGAGAAGCTAGCTTCCTGCTTGGCCTACACATTACATATACATCAGACGGGATACATCTTTCCCAACAACAATATATCAAGTCAGTCCTCTTCCGATATGGCATGGATAATTCCAGTTCCATTGTAACGGCCCTGCTGGATCTTACAGTAGACTTAGTCTTATCCCATGCCGGAGCCCGGAAGGGTTACGGTTAGGCTAGTCAGGTAACTCTATCAAAGGGTACCATTTAGACAAAGCAAATGGTAACGCTTAAACTGCGAAAGAGAAAAGGTATACCGGGTAGGTAGGGAAAGTCTACGCTGCGAGTTCGGAAGGTCTCCGCGAGTTCCAGCGAGTCACCCTAGCTAAGGCATGTAGTTACCCTACCTTAGGGAGTATAGTTACCCTACCTTGGCAAAGAGGTTACCCTACTTTTAGATAGGAGTTACCCTACCTTGAGCGTAAAAGGTTACGCGAAGTTTCGGGAAATGTCATAGGATTGTTTGTTATGCAAGATTATATAGGAGGTTCGAATCTGGGCTCAATCGGGTAATCCGTTGTTGGACTACGAACCGAAGAGAATCTTACCTTTAGCAAACATTGAGAAATCTGAGTCCAGCACCCCCCTCTGGCCGCGATGTACAGACAATGCGTCATGGGCCAACTACAGGGAAGTTGCTGGTTTACTAGTAAAAGCCTATGATTGAAGACGGCAGCGTAATACCGTATATGTTGTCGCCGTCCTTCCGACCGGAAGCTGTTCGCAGGATATCTGAGGGGGCATGGGGCGACCGAATTGTTACACGAGAAGTGATTCTCGAGTGCATACACCACTGATCCTTATAAGCCTACGGTGGTAGGTATGTAAGGTATACCAGAAGCGCGGGAGGCCTCCGGTTAAGTGGTAGACCTTCGACTCCCGTATGTCTCCGAAAGACTGTAAGATGTCTGGAGGTTGTTAGGGAACTCTAGATCGTAGTAGTCTTATCTTGACTGAGGTGCTTATCATCAGTGGCTACGGGTAGCGCCGGTATAAGCCAATGGGTTAAGTGTCTTATCACGGGAGTCCGTAGACCAAGCTATCGTGTCGAAGACAGTAGAAGGCGATAGACTTGTTAAACGTAATGGTTGGCGACGAGACTTGCATAGACGAATACGAATGGGACCGTGAGTTCAATATTAAACTAGCTTATCAGTAACCTTTTAGTTCGCCACTAACGGGACAGTGATATGAAGAGTTTTCTCCTGCAGATGATTTGCATGTATCAGGATACCGCATGAACCCTTCACGTCGGATAATGAACTAGCAGAGCCGGCGGACATTCGGTAGAATGTTAGCCCGAGGCCCAGAGGAGATGGGCATCCTCGCGATGGTGGTGAGCTTAGGAGTGATGGAGAGGAGCTGGCAATATAATTCCGCTTAAGTATATGCGAGACCTCTTCTCCTAAGACAATCAACTATCCGCTCGAGAACTTATTGAGTAAAGCTGCGGCTTGATGATATTAAGTTTCACCGTGAAGGTTTTCTCTCTTACATATTTGTTCTTTACTTGCGTACGAAGAAAGCTTCAGTACGGCCGCATCCTTGGGATCCATCTTCCCACATGGAGCCCCCGTTACAGTATATCGTTAAGTGAACTTTTCGCTTAACTCATTCTCTCCTGATTAATTGATTGACCATGGTTGAAAACATCTTCCGAGTACGAGTCGCTTGTCTGGTACAAGATGCATCAAGTGGAAATGAAGATGTCTGCCAACCTTGGTAGTGTTGACCGTGCCGTGCAGCAGGCCCATGACCTCCGTTTACGAGCGTCGGTTTTCACGGACCTACATGGTCTTGAATGGCCTGCTATGCCCACACTTATCGAGGCGGTCCCGATTAACATTCCCGAAGAATGTTGGGATGTTGTCGTTGCCGACCCAGATCGTTTATTTCATTCCTTCACACAGACCCCTCTTAAGGCTGGATCTACGGCTGATTGCCCTGAGGAGTTCACGTTTGCACAGTTTACCGGACAGTTCATTGAGCCTTCCATTCTTCATAAAGTAGGCCAACAGATCAAAGCAGCGGAAACTCAGATGCGATACTGGAATGATGAATCTCAGCAAATCTTTCAGCAAGAAATCGTTGATGCGGCAGCCAACTGGATGCGAGGACAACAGAGGTGCTTCAAGCAACTGGTTGTCAACCAGCAAGCCATTAACAATAGGGTCCATGCCTTAGAGCGGGCAGTCAAGGAAGGTCACCAGATAGATGTGCAAAATGATGTCATCATGACAGTTGCACCTCCGATGCCGAAGGAACCTAGGTTACACTTCGCGGAACTTTTGACGCAGATTCTGCAGGACCCGGAATATCAAGGGATGGTAACGGAGCCAGGGGTAGTCTTGGCTTCAGGCCAGAGCCAAAGAGCACTCTCGGCTGAGCCCTCACTTCACCTCTTTGTTGAGAAAGTGGCGGTAGCTTTGTCGTTGACCATGACTAGGAAAAGCTCCACCCGAACTCCCAGTCCAGCTATGGGTTCAATGCCCTCCGGAGTCGGGAAACAGCGAAAGACTTCGCCAGCAACTGGTGGTAATGCACCAAAGCCACGTGCTCCAAAGACGTACCCTACGGTCCAAGTTATTCCCTCTCCAGCTCCCGGAAGTGATGATGCACCATCACCGATCACACCGAAGCCCACATGGGCACCTCCACCACCGACTCCTGCGGCACCAGTCAAGCCAATCGGAGTGGGCCTATTCGGCTCAACAGGCTGGGCTTTGTTTCCTCCACCACGTTCGGTAGAGATATATCTGGCTTTCACTCCGGAACGACCACACACCTCGGGGGGCTTTGTCGGTTTTCGGCGAGTAACACTAAGAACAGGTCTACGTGAACGTCAATGTCGCATAGACCACCTCTCACCGTAGGGTCGTGTTCGGTACCAGCATCACTTTCCTTGTACCAGGCGTCTTGATGAGCCTGTAATACGCCCCGATCCTTCTTCAGACACTCCCGCACCTCAGCCCCTGGCCCCACCTCCTCAACCAAGACCACCCAAGTGTCGGTTTTGTAGGTGAAGAGGACATGTGGGACCACCGAGGGATCCTGATTCGTGGGAGGCCTTTGTTGAATATCTGTTGGGGTTAGGTATGGGAACGGCGAACGATACGCCTAGTACCCCGATACCTCCTCCTCCACCCGAGAACCCTGAACAACCTCCATGGGGTAACACCCAAGCTGGAGATCAAGGGGGTGATGTGGAATCCTTTGATGGATACAATCACCCTGGGGAGACCCACAGTAGTAATACTGGTGGCAATGGTGGTGGGACTGCTCCCCCACCTGGTGGAAATGTCGGCGCTGCGGGAAATCCGGGTGATTCCAGTTCCTCTGATAGCTCTGACAATGATGCCGACTCCCTACCCGATCTTACCCCATTCTTGGGACAGCGAAAGCCCAACTGGAATGAGGCCAAGAATAGGAGATATGACCGTCGGTTGGCTAGGTTAGCTGCCTTTATTGGAAGAACAAGTAGGCAATCCCCTTGTAACACCAGTGGGTCCTCTGCTTCAGCAAGGCCCAAGAAGCCGGAAAAGTTAAGTAACATAACGGCTTTCAAAGGAGACAATACCGACACCCAACGGTTTCTCACGGACATCGAAGTCCAATTCACTTATTTCAAGAAGTCCGGTTTGGATGATATGGATAAGATTGGCTTGGTCGTTCCACTCTTGGAGAATGCAGCCAAGAACTGGTATTTAGGTATCCATCGTTACATCAGTGAGGATGAAGCGATGCGGATGGGTATAATCTTCAACCCTGACAATGAGCTGCGAACCTGGGCAAGATTCTGCGCTCAGCTTGAAACCAGTTTTGGTGGGCATGAAGATTATGATCGCAACCTTGTTGAATGGATGCGTTTGTCTATGAAGCCGGGAAAGGTTGACAAGTACCTCGATAAAGTGGTTGACCTCGCGGCCAGCCTCGAATACACCGATTCAAAGCTAATAATAGATAAGGTTCGCATAGGGATCACTTCTGAGTTGGGAAACGCATGGGCGTTAAAGCAACCACATCCTACCGAAGCCGGTGCATATATCGATCTACTTCGTAAAGTTGGCCATACCCTTCAAGACAACGCTAACTTTGACAAAATGGTTGCCAAAGACCATGGCGGTTCAAGCAATGACAAGGCTAGCGATAAGGGCTCTTCCTCAAAGAAGCAGCGGAAAAAGGAGAAGGGTTTGGGTAAGTCAAAATCCCAACCCTCCCAGACAAATAAGCCCCCTAAGGTTGGAGAATCCGCGTATGCCATCACTCATAAGGGCATTCCGGATAACTTAACTGAAAAACGGCGCAAGTCTGGGCAATGCTCTAAATGCGGGCAGCCGGGCCACTTCTGGCAGAAATGCACCTCGTCTTCCCCTGTTGTTCATTCAGCAAAGGGAAAAAATAAGCGGTCTGCTAACGAGGCAGGTCTTCAAGAGGCACAGGCTGGCAAGGTTAAACGCATTGAAGCTGCTCCTTCTTCAGCTGGCGATAAGTAACTCCTCGAAGTACGTCAAGCCTCCCCACAGATTATGGAGGTTGATATGGAGGAATCGGACTAAGGTAAGTCTCTCATCAAGGGCAAACGAAATTATAAGAAACTAATGTGCCTCTAGGTGTGAAGGGGCTGATCATTGGATTACCGGGAACAAGGCGAGAATCCGGGAGGAATCTTGGTTATGTTAGATGTTCTGGGTCGCGTTTCTTTATTTCTTTTGTCATGGGTTTTCCTTTTCAAATCAAGGTTATTGGTTTTCCTTATGGGTTCGTGTTGCTAGGAGAGTTTCCATGGTTATGTATTGTCTTTTGTTCTTAAAAAGTTTACTACGTCAAGCAGGACTTGATTAAGCAATCAAAGTTGATTTCCAGTTTACCTGGAGAGGGTTTAGTACCCGAAATCATGCAGGCGTGATAGTAAACATTTTTAGCCATTTATATTATTATTGAATTTTCACGACCCATTGTAGCCGCCCTTGTGTCGAAAGGCAAGGGATACTACCATCAAAATAGTTAATGAGTTGAGACCTACAAAGCGATTGAGGGTACAAGACCCTCCAAAACATACTAAGTCTATCCGTGTCAAGATAAGACATCAATGGAAACTTGAAGCAAGGAAGAGTACTGCCGTGGCTACACTCTTACTAGATAGCGGTGCTACAGGCACAGTCCTTAGTACTCGCTGGGTTAAGGAAATCCAAATGCCATGTGTGCGGCGAACGGTATCTTGTCCAATCTCAGATGCGAGTGGAAATCACATACCCGGATCGGGTATCCACTACACCAAGGAGGTGAAAATGCGTATTGGAGACCACGTGAATAAGATGCGATTTGAAGTCGCAGACATGAGCAACTCAAAGTTTGATGGATACTTACCGATGTCATGGTTACAAGACCATAATCCAGATATTGACTGGAAACAAGGTGTTCTGACGTGGAGACCAGAATATTGCAAGGCACATTGTTTATGTCCCAAAAGATGTCTACAATTCATAACCGAAGAGGAAATGTTAGCCGAAGATGCTAGTTCAATTTACCTCTTAGGGATGGCACAGTTCACAGATGAGGACGGGGGAGATATTAGGCTGAAGCTCCTACCTGAGTATAAGGACTTTGGGGATATCTTTAGCCAACAGCGGATTGAATTCTTATCAGAGCATTCGAAGTATTATCAAAGGATCGAGCTACTTCCGGATACAGCTCCGCCGTTCGGACCGATTTATCCCTTATCAGAAAAGGAGCTTCAGGTCCTCCGAGAGTATCTCGATGAGATGCTACCTACGGGAAAGATAAGCAGGTCAAGTTCTCCTGCCGCTGCGCCTATCCGTTTTTGTACCAAAACCAGATGTTACATTACAGTTATGTATAGACTACCATGGGCTAAACAAGATAACGGTAAAGAACAGATACCCTCTACCGTTAATGAATGAGCTCCAAGACAGACTCGGAAAAGCACAGGTGTTCACTAAGTTGGACCTCAAAAATGGATACTACCTTCTGCGAATGGCGGAAGGAGAGGAATGGAAGATAGCATTCCGATGCCGGTATGGGTTATATGAATATACCGTGATGCCTTTTGGCTTATGCAACGCTCCCTTAACTTTCCAAGGCATGATCAATGAGGTCTTCAGGGACCTATTAGACGAAGGCGTCATCGCCTATATGGACGATATATTGATCTACTCTGAAACAATAGAGGAACATGTCTCCCTAGTCTGTAGGGTAATGGAAAGGCTTAGGAAAGCGCGCTTATGCGTTAGCATAAAGAAATCGACCTTCCATCAGAGAGAGGTTGAATTTCTTGGATATAAGATATCTGATCGCGGAATATCCATGACCGAGGGAAAGGTAGCCGAACTTAAGAAAAGGCTACCACCCAATAGTGTCCTTGAGGTCCAAAGCTTTATGGGGTTTGCAAACTTCTACCGTAGGTTTATTGAAGGTTTCAGCAAGATCGCAAAACCTCTCACTGACCTGACAAAGAAGGATATCAAATTCCATTGGACACCAGCATGTCAGGAGGCCTTTGATTTTTTGAAGGAAAAATTTACAACAGGACCTATATTAGTACACTTTGACCCTGAACGTCAGACAAAGCTGGAGACCGACGCTAGTGACTTTGCTTTAGGGGCCATATTGTCCCAACTGTGTGAGGACGATGAATGGCATCCCGTAGCCTTTCATAGTAGAAAGTTCTCCCCAGCGGAAATAAATTATAATGTCTATGATAAGGAAATGACTGCGGTCATGGCAGCATTCAAGGAATGGGATCATTTACTACGGTCGGTAGCGGATCAGGTTACCATTTACACTGATCATAAGAACTTGGAATATTTCAACAGTACCAAGATTCTAAACCGTAGGCAACATCACTGGGCTGAGTACTTACAACCATTCAACTTCTGGGTAGTATACCGTGAAGGAAGGTTGAATGAAAAGGCCGATGCACTGTCTAGGCGTAGGGACTACCGCCTTGAAGGGGGGGGTAATTCTCAATCAAACTCTATGGAAAGCTTTTTTCGCCCTGGGCAATGGGTAGTTCAACAGGAGCGGGACATCTTGTGACCACAGTTGTTGCAGGCATGCCAAGGATTCCGTCTACAATCCACGTTCCTAGAGCGACTCAAGCAGGTTGCATCAAAAGACAAGGAATATCTGAAGATCCTTGATTCAGTTAAGGAAGAAATCAAGGGAGTTGATCCTAACCTTACAATTGAGAAGAACCTACTCCTTTACAAGAACCGTTGGTACATACCTGCGGATGAGGGGTTAAAAGGTACAATCATGGAGGCTGAACATGATTCTCGCTTAGCGGGACACTTTAGGACATACAAGACTATGGAAAGGGTTAGGGCAAACTTCTACTGGCCAAAGATGGACGATTATATCACACAATATGTTCGCACATGTGATATATGCCAGCGCAGTAAGACTGCACGACACAAGAAATTTGGACTACTTAAACCTATAGAGGTACCGCTACGACCATGGAAGGCGATTTCTATGGACTTTATTGTGGCATTACTGGAGTCAAAAGGGTACACGAAAATCTGGGTCATAGTAGACAGGTTCTCAAAGATGGTTCATTTTATACCTTTGGCAATGGAAGTACCTATAGGTGACTTAGCCCTTATGTTCCTGAAGGAGGTTTGGCGTTTCCATGGTCTACCAGAGAGTATCATATCGGACCGTGATAACCGATTCACCTCTAAGTTTTGGACTAGCTTAATGAGATTGCTAAGAGTTAAGCTAAATGTTTCCACGGCTTTCCACCCTGAAACTGATGGGCAAACTGAAAGGGTAAACCAGACTTTGGAGCAATACATTCGGAGTTATTGTTCCTACCAGCAGGACAACTGGGCAGAGCTACTTCCCTTGGCGGAATATGCTTATAATACTTCAAAGTCGGAATCGACTAAGGTGTCTCCCTTTGAGATCAATTATGGGTGTAATCCAGAAACAAATTGGTCCGGGTCTGTATCAGAAAGTCAAGGTATACACCCAAGCAGCGAGCTTTTAGTTAAGGATTGGAAAGGGACATGGATGGAAATTCGAGACACTTTACATAAGGCTCAAGAGAGGCAACGGAAGTGGCATGATCAGAAAAGATTGCCAGCACCAGAGTATACTACGTTGGAGGATGTTAATGCTGGTCGAGCCAAGAGGGCCGATGGGGTAATGTTGAATCGAAAAAACATACGAACCAAGCGACCGATGGAAAAACTGGATCATCGTATGTTCGGACCATTTGTCGTCTTAGAAAGGTTGGTTCAGCAGCTTATGAAATTCAACTCCCTGAACGTTGGGGTATACATCCAGTCTTCTACGTTGGCCTCTTAGTACCATATAGGAAGGACTCAACTGGCAGGCGTACAGTAGAGGTACCCATTCCCGATATAATAGATAATAAGCCTAGTTATGTTATTGAGACCATTCTTGACAGCCGTTGGTATGGGGGCGCTTGTCAGAAATTCCCCAAGCGATTTTGTCCAATATTTAGTGGCTTGGAAGGCCTATGGTCCCGTGGATAACTCCTGGGAACCGTATGAGATGTTAGAGGGAACAGGCATACAAGCCCTCGTAGATTTCCATAAACGATACCCGTCGAAACTCAGGGATCATAGGGTAGTAGGCAGGGAAGCTGGAAATAAACGAAAACGCTAGAGGCCGAGGGCGGCCCTAGAGAAGAGAGGGGTGATGTAACGACCCTGCTGGATCTTACAGTAGACTTAGTCTTATCCCATGCCGAAGCCCGGAAGGGTTACAGTTAAGCTAGTCAGGTAACTCTATCAAAGGGTACCATTTAGACTAAGCAAATGGTAATGCTTAGACTGCGAACGAGAAAAGGTATACTAGGTAGGTAGGGAAAGTCTACGCTGCGAGTTCGGAAGGTTTCCGAGAGTTCCGGCGAGTCACCCTACCTAAGGCATGTAGTTACCCTACCTTAGGGAGTATAGTTACCCTACCTTGGCAAAGAGGTTACC